>JAWLRI010000031.1:8423401-8453623 GCA_034781795.1 Crypturellus tataupa
TCCCTTTCCCTTTCCCTTTCCCTTTCCCTTTCCCTTTCCCTTTCCCTTTCCCTTTCCCTTTCCCTTTCCCTTTCTCCTTCCCCTTCCCCTTTTCTTTTTCCTGAAAGAGATTAATCTATTAACCTCACCATAAACAGATTCATTTTGCAGTCTATGTGCCTTGCTTTCTTACTACTGTCAGGAACAAGTCCTTGGGGTCCTTGGGGGAGGACTGAGGTTCCATTGTTAGAGAAGAGAAAAAAGGAGAAGAGAGGAGAAGGAGCAGTAGTATTAGACTTGCAAACAAGTGATGGGAGCACAGCATTTGAGCACCAGTGTATTAAACTCCAGTGCAGGTGAATGTCCGGCTGAATTAGTAATCAACCCATGTGAAACCTTGTGGAGGGAACTGGGAAGATAAATAATGTGGTTCTACACACATGCACATACACACACACACATGCAGAAACACAAACATGCTCATACATGCACATACAGAGCCCCTCATGCTTCAGTTTACTCTCTAATGACATAGCAAACCTTATGGATAGGAAACTGTGGTGAACATAATGACCTTGGTTCTCCAGTAAAGGTAAGAGCTCCTGTTTTGTCTTAGAGAAGTTAAAATATAACTTCTTGGCCACTATGAAGCATTTAATTAGAGATGAGCATGAACCAACCCTTAAATGCTAAGTCCTTTTATTTTTGTAAAGCTAAATCCAGACAAGAACTAGCCTACGTTGCTATTTGGCTTCCTTTAGAAATGTGTGAGAACAGCCACATCAGTAAAATTATGTCTGAGATAGCAGTAATTTTGCCAAAAATGTGTCTTTCAAGATTTCTCTCTTTTGAAACTGAAAATTTCTTTAAATTTTAACTCTGAAGTCTGATTCAACCTCGAATTCATACATGTACTTTCTCAACTCAAATGTTATCTCTCTCGTCCAACCTACATTTGATCTAGGCTCATGAGTTCCTGAAGAATGTAAATTGGATAAAGTAACTGCAGACCAGTTAACCAAGTATTGGTTCCTTGTCCATCTGTACCCCAAAAGTGTCCAGTATTCTTAAAGCTTTAGAGCCAACCTAGGCAGTGGTGTATAGAGCTATGTGTATGTGCTCTAGATCCGATACTGCTCGATGTTGTCATTAACATTTTCACTGGAGACTGGAATGGAGAGTATGCTAATCAAATTCATACGCAACGCAAAGCTGGAAGCAATTGCCAATGCACTGGAGAATAGGATTAGCCCAGAGTCCGACTATGATGAATTCAAGAACTGGGCTGAAATCAATAAGCTGAGATTCAATAAGCACAGATGTAAAATAGTTCACATAGGAAGGGATAATTAAATGTGCAAATGGAAAATGGAGCTGTCTGTAGGCAGCTAATATGGAAGGAGAGAGGGTGAGACAAAGAGGTTTTACTCCTTAAACCAAATGTAGGAAGACAAGGAATCATATTTATTCCTGATAGTGAACAGCCAATAGCTCCAAAAATTAGCCTCATGTCCAGATCCAGTTTCTAGCTCAACATGAGCTTGTTGCTGGTGAAGCATGACTAAAGGTAAAAGAAAAAAAAAAAGCCACCAAAAACTAGCTCAGCTTTTTGTATTCTCTACAAAAGAATGGATGAGCTCTTAGGCATAGAACTTGCAAGATTTTCTTTTTCCTCTCTTCAGCTACCTGTGATCTCCGTTTGTCTTTACACTCCTCACCTCTGATGGCAGAGATAAGTGCAAAACTGGGTCGATAATTCTTTTTGCCATGAATAGATCCTGGGACAGGTGTCTCAACCTAACATGTGCGTCTGTTTTATTTTTCAAAGACAGCCACACATTTTGTCATAATTGTTGATCTCTGCAGAGGAGTTCTAGATCTCTGCGTTGGCAAGGTGTGTTTAGCAGGAACTGAATTAATAGAACTGTATGTATGAGGTCATGATGATTGAAGGTGGAGTCCTGGTGTCCTGACCTGAGACACATTAGCAGAGCTGTGGACAGCACTCTCAAACTGCAATAGCAAAGGACTACATCAGTCAGTACTCTCTGGAGAAACAAGGGTAGGGATGAGATAGATTGAGTAAATCCAACTTGTCCGCTTCAGGCAGGGATTCTCATGGAAATCATTCTGAGAACACCAGTCCATGACTCTTCTGGTAAGATCTGTGTATCGACAGATTGGTGGTCATTTGCATGGCTCTTGCCTGCAGTATGTCTTGTGCCTGATCTGTCAATGTTTACCAGACATTCCTTGCTGTAATTTCTGTTTTCTTTGCAAGAGCTATCCACACTGCTGCTCGAAGGGAAGGAAGAAATTTTTCAGCAGTATGGTGAACAACAACTGCTGTTACTCCAACTGGGCTGTCTTGAGTCAAAACAGAACCTGGTGTTTGCACTCCAAAGAGGTCGCCTTCCCTGTCCGAACACTAATCAGAGTGCCAGTTCAGCAGATGCTGGTGTCCCTGGGAAGTCCTAGCGTACATAAGGAAGTTGGCTAATGTAGGCGTGCCAAAGGTCAAAATCTGCCGTCAAAGACCATGTTTCCCTACAAATCCTGTCAGGTTCTTTCACTGTATACACTTTCCTCAGACTAAGAGCTGTTTTTATTTTCCCTTCTCCTGATCCTTCCCGTTGATCCTAGCCTATAGATTTCCTTTTTGAAAACGCTCTTGAAGGAAGCATAGACCTGAGCTCTTGAAGGGCCTTTTGAAAGGTAAAAACAAAATTGTGTTTTGTTTGAGTGCTTGAGGCTATTAAAGAAAAATATCTTTTTCTCTGTGAGACCATGAGAGCAGCTTTAAGTGTAGTAGTTGTTAAGAGATGAGGTGAAGTTGTCAATATGTTCTTTGCATTTACTGATTTCAGGGTTTGTAAAGGAGGAAGGCAAATTGCACATTAGAAGTGTTAGATGCTGTGGGTCTCCTTGACTGAAATCTCAAGTTCAGACTTCTCTCAGGAGGAACATCTTTGTGGCAGAATGGCTTCTGCCGAGGGTTCTTGCCACATAAAGGGAATTCTTGGTTTAGTCAAACTTGGCATTACCTATGTGGATACTTTTTTTTTTTCCTGTCTCTTTGCCCGCAGCATCCGTAGCTTTACCCTGGCAGAAATCTAACTGTGAAGAGAACAGCAAATTGCAGTGGGATGCTGTACTCCTTCTTCCCCTATAACATTTCACCTCTGGTGTTCTTAAAGTTAAATTTTAAAAGTAACTACGTTAAGATAATCTTTGAATAGTAAAGCACCATCTTGCTGCTCATTTGTGCATCATACAATGTAATATGTTATAGAAAGAAAATGCTTTATTTCCAGCTATATTCCTCCAATTATTAACTAGCAGAATTCAGAGTAGGTCTTATGTTATTCTCAGCTGTGGTGTGGTATAAAGTGTCCTGTAACTGCTTCCAAAATCAGGAACAGCAAGCAACTACTTTACACTGCCCATATCCAGCCACTCCTCAGAGTGGCTGAGGTGCTACATACTGCTGAGAATGCAGCTGCAACACAAATTCAGGTCCAGAGTGCATCAAACAAATTGAACCAATGCAGCAAGTACTATGTTTTTTTTTTTCCAATGATGTTCATCACTCCCACAGGACTGTGGACACTGAGGAGGAGGCATGGGGTGCATTTATTGATGATAATAATTTTGGGCATAACTGACTTGATTAAAGCCTGATGGAATAACAAACATGATAATAATGTTTAAAATATGGCTATTGTCGTTAAGGAACAAGAGAATGAATAACAAGGGTGGGATGGCAGTTTGTATAAAGATGCTCCTTTCCTTTCACAGTTATGGATAAGTCAGAACTGCAGGGTCCTACATAGAAACACACCCAAGTACTTACTAGCAAAATCCCAGGAGGAAAATCACCAGTGAGAACAAGTCTATACTAGTAAATTTAGTATGCCAAGGAATATTCCCACGTACTGAGGCCAGATGGCCCAGAACTGTCATACCCAAGCTGTCAAACACTCTTGCCCTTGAAACCATGGTGGCTGGATAGAGGTTGCACGTTGAGAGACTGGTCCCAAGAACGCTCCAGTTCCTAAGCCATGTCTGAGAGTTTTTTGTGCTGAGGCCATACTGCTTAACAGTATAGGTGGCTGTTTTTCCTTTCCCACGTTCAACCCCAGGTACTGTTTAATTTATTAATATTGCTGCATGCTGGCAACCCATCTAGTCGTACTGGAGAGCAATGTGAGCCTGAATGCGTACAATGCAAATGAGATTTTAGGAAGGATTTGAGTGCTGGAGATTTGCTCAAGTTCTCACATAGTCATAATTTCTTAAGAATCCTAGATTGTGTATTTTAGCTATGTGTAAGGCAAGAGACGAAGGCAGGAAGAGATAAACAAATGAAGCAGTGAAAAGGGAGGGAAGAAAGGCAGTATTGCTCAGCCTACACAGGAGAGGTATCTGAGTACCTGGATCCTAATTGTCATCTTTACACTTTTGTGAACATCACAACATTCATGTAAAAAGGAGAGTGGAGCAGCCTTTAAAAATTTTAGAGGAAAAAACTCAAAAGAGGCTGTTTGAAAACATTTCAAGTCTGATGGTGGCTGCTAACGCTGGCCCAGCTGACCTAGGAGCTAACCTTTCATTACAGATTCAGCAGAGATGCTGGGGTGAGGATAAGCTCTAAAAGCCTTGACAGCGAAGATGAACAGCTTGTGTTTCCTGAAATAGAGAAGGGGGAGCCAAGAGAAACATTTATGCAGTGGTACAACATAAGCCAAACAGGCAGGAAATGTGACCTTTGTGTTTCTACACTGACTTAAACAGGGCAGGATCGCATTGTTAAAGGCAAGGAAAAGATGCTGTAGCAATGAAAAGTAAGCTGATGTGAGTCTGGGCAACTCTTTCAACTGCAACTGTTTTCAGCTGAAAATGGAGCAGAATTCATAGGGAATTGCTGATATCTCAGTAGGTAACATGTCAGAGGATTTGACGTATTTACTAGCAGGAGAGTTCAAGATTTGGACAAAGTTCAAGTGTGAAGACCAAATGTGAAGACCTAAAAAAGTGTCTGCTTATTGACTTCAGTAATAGCTTGGAAAGGTAATGGTATAGCCTGCAGTAATGGAAAAATGTTTTGAGAGGAGGCTTGCTTTTTGTCTGTGTTGAACAATCACAGCTGTTGATTTCATTTCCAGCCCAATAATTCATTCATTTGCAAAAGTGTGATAAAAAAATTTGCATCAAGTTCACGTAGAGCCAGTTTCCTTCTAGATGTTCCCTATGGGGCCTTGCTGAGAAGTGATGGGAAGTTCCTGGAGAGTGTTGAAGTCCCCATATGTAGGTGGTTTTAGGAGACTGGTGCAGGTGGTTTAGACTAAAAGAACATGGTCACTGTTCTTCAAGGGGGTAACAAGGCATTTTCCAGTTTGTTAGCAACTATGATATATGCTAGTAATAGTAACTGTTACTACTAGCAATTACTACTAGTAGTAGTAGTACTGCTACTGCTCTGATGGATGGTAGGTAGAAATTGCTCAGGTAGTACTTGCTAAGGGTGGACATTTTAAATCCGTGGTATCTTTTAGCAACTTGCACTGAAACTGCATCAGATTTGAATCTTATGTTGGATATTGGTAGAGTATCGAAAGGATTAAAAGAATGTACTACATAGAACAGCCAAGAGGTCTCGAGCAACAATATGACAGTTATTTTGACGCTATTTCAGAGTACAGAATGAAAAAGATGCTATAAAATCCAGCAGATATAGAATTAGAATGTAAGAACATCATTAGCACTGCTCAACACAGATTTAAGGAAAACAGGCTTTTTCAAGCAAATCTGCGCTTTTTTGTGGATTTACAAGTCTGGTTCATAAAGACGACTCCATATATGGACTTTTTTAACATGACATAGTACCTTGTGGCACTCAGAATAAATGTTAACATTATACAAAACCAATAAAGCAGAGATTAAATGATTTGAGAGAAAGTTAAATGACAGATCTCCAAAAGCAGTTG
This sequence comes from Crypturellus tataupa, assembly GCA_034781795.1. Classification (NCBI taxonomy): domain Eukaryota; kingdom Metazoa; phylum Chordata; class Aves; order Tinamiformes; family Tinamidae; genus Crypturellus; species Crypturellus tataupa. Next base: position 8,429,368 of record JAWLRI010000031.1, read on the forward strand.
TCAATGGGGAATTACCATCAAATGGGAGCATTTCTGACAGGCTTCTGAGAAACCAGTACAAAGCTCCATTTTGTTCAGCTTTTTCATTGATGATCTGGGAATTAGCATGCTGGTAAAAAAGTATGGATATCACAGAGATTAGCAAAAGGATACAAAAATTGATGACAGTAAAACTCTTATGTCTGGATTGCTCGGCAAGGCTGCATCCCCTCATACAAAGCTATGACCCAAAATTAGTTTGAATATTTAGCAAAGCGGAACAGTACAGCTCGCTTTCAAGTAGTGGGGCTGTAGCTGGAAAAGTGAAATTAGGTATTGTGCAAGGAGATCTCAGCTTTCTGTGTGGTGCAATAGTAAAAGAAGACTAAGTGATCTTAGATTTATAAACATAGCAGCCATGAATTGTAATGTGAGATGGCTTTGCCTGTCATATGACATTGGTGAGTCCGGTTCTAAAATTTTATGTCTTTTTCTGGTATCTGCATTTTCAGAACACATGGCAAAATCAGACAGGGTGCAGAAAAAGAGCCTTCAACATGATTTTGTTAGAGAAAATTGCTTGCAGTGAGAATTCCAGATCAGTCGATTTAATTTATCTGGAAAGATTGAGAGGGGACTTGATTATAGAGCATAAATATCTTCATAAAGAAAATAAAAACATAGGTGCTATGAAATGCCTTAATCTAGTAGAGAAAGGCATAGCAAGGACCAAGATATAGAAATTGATGTAAGACAAATTCAAATGAGAAATTAGGCCCAACCTTTCAAGAATGAAGGTGATGGTGATCAAATACTGGGACAAACTCCCTTAGGACATAGTAACTCACCGTCGTCTTCAAATCAAGACTGGATGCCTTGCTAAGAAAAGGATTTATTAGCCAGGTACAAGTGGCTGTGCTCAGAATGAGTATGACTGAGTGAGGATTAAAGTCCTGTGACATATAGAGGGCTGGGAGGGTTTTGTTTAAAATTCTGCTCTGGCCTCAAAGGGTGTGAACTTACCACATCTAGTCTCTCTTGATAAGACTTGAATTATTCCTGGTGTTTCTTGTGTGCCATTGTATCACAGGACTGTATTGTAGAGCCACTGTTATCTATATCAAGCAAACTACTCTTTTAGATCTGTGATCTGAAATTTCTTCACCTCTATCTTCCTGCCCCTCTTCTTGCCCCTTTCCGTGAATGATGAGAAAGACCAAAAATAAAAGATGATGTTTCAGCAATTGGGAACAGAACCCTTTCTAGTAGAAATTTGTTTAGACTGGCCTATTGGCCACTATTACCAGAAAAGCAAGAGTAGGAAGTGTCTGTGCACCAGGCTATGATCTTAGCAGCTGAGAAGAGAGCTTCTAGTTGAAGATGTAAAGATACAACGGTGGGTTGTGTGAGATGCATCAAACTAGCATGTCTCTTCTAAAACTTTAGTCAGGCAAATTGTGCTTTAACTTGTGTTGAGCTCAACAAGTTAAAGCCTTGAGATGGACTAAGAGAAGGGAGCTAAAGTCCATGCATCTTTTTCTCATTGTGCTTTCAGAGTATGTAGGAGCAATACTCCTACAAATCATGGTCCGTACAAAGCCCAAATGTAGTGCTTCTGTGTAGGCTTAGTATTAGAATACAGTAATAGAAGAGCACGTTTTACATCCAAATTTGAAGCCAGTTGAAAAATGGGCAATACTTATCAGCCCCAGCAGGGCTGGGCTGGAAGGAAGGAACATCATAACAGTGCATGAGCTCCTCCTCTTGTCCTTACTGTAAAGCATCTAATTTCTTCAGGACTAGAGAGCATCTCTCTTAAAACGAAGCTACATAAAAATCCATAGGTCTAATTCTCCTTCCTTGTACCATTAGCAGTCCCGTCAGTGAGAGGCAGCCTATTTGGGCCACTGGAATCCGTCAACTTAGCATAAGCCTCTGTGCAAACAGAAGGCTAGTGCTGTAGTTCAAAGATGATCGTTGAACAAGATTTGCAAGTCAGAGGCTTGAAATTCCACAAAGGGAAGATCAAACAACCTCTTTCTTTTTAACAAGCATTTCATTTCTTTAGGGGTCTGGACAGTTTTCATCCAGAAAATAAATGCAGAAATTTCACGCAGAAATTAAATGCCATCATTGATATATATAACAAAATGTTATCCCTGACACACACATTGTCAACTGCCAGCTCATCAGCATATCTGGAAATCCGCAGAGATGGTTCCTAACTAGCTGGATTCAGAGCTGTTGTCAACAGAGATCACACTCTGCACCCTGTTTCTGAAGGCCACGTACTGAGTTGTACAGATAATTTTAGAAGTGGCTACAAGCCTGCATGTTATCTCTTATACAGACCAAACTAAAAACATAGGCCCAACCACCTCTGAACTCTGTGACATTTGAATTTTAAATCCTTTTTCTCTCATGTCAGTCCATTTACATTGCTGGTTTTAAAAATGCAGCGACAACCCTCCCCCCCGCCCTTGGCTTTTCACAACTTGAGCAGGCTGGAGAATGATAATTCTGTTTCATGACAACTTCCGCAGTTCTGAAATTTGTTTCTGATCCATACTGGATTGCACCCAAAACATTTCAAGCATTTTAATGAAGCAGAATTCAGTTGAAATGTCTGCTTTTGGAATGAAAATGTCAAGTATTTTGATTTGGGTCTCTCTGTCACCCCTTGGAAGTGATTCGAGAGTCTGCCCTGGATTTGAAATGTTTTGGCTTCCACTAAACATCACTTTTTGACCAGAAAATATTTAGCTGAAAATGTTCCAACCAATGATACTTGAAATTCTTCCACAGTGATGGTAGTAGCTCGCAGCACATCTCGCTATTAAATAAATGATACTTATTGCAATCTCCGCATTATGCTGAAACAAACATGCAAATAGATCCTGAGCTGGGTTTCTGCAACTGCTCTTCATCTCAGAGTCATTAACTGCGGTGATGCAGTTGCTGTAAATGCGAAGACCATTGCAGTCCCTTGCAGGACAGTTTACATGCACATATGCTTTGCTCTTTGGGTGTTACAGCTCTTGTGAGCAGGAGCTTTGGCCATACGGCCATACCACATGTGTGTCTTGATAGCTCTTTAGCTGTTGGTCTTCCACACCATGCCAGGTGCAACAGTGAGATGCTTCCAGATTGCTTAAAAATTATCCTTGGAAATTAACTAACAGCTCCTGTACTCAGAAATATTAGTGGAAATGTTAGGCGAGACTCTTGCAAAATCCTTAGATTTCAGCACTCATATCGCAGTGTTGAGTTGGAGGAATTGTACAGGGTGGCAGACAAATAGACAGAAGACAGAGTTACTAGAAGAGCAGAAAGCTGCCCGGTGCCTGAGGACACCTTACCCAAGACTTAATGAAAATGTCCTAGGTCAGTATTTCCAAGCCTTGATTGTTTGTCAGTCATATCATACATTTCTTTTCTTAAATGTATCCAGCATCAGCTTAAAAGAGGCTTTGCATTTTTGCTTCTTATTTCTCGTTTTGGTACTCTGTATCACAGACTGGAGAGCTGGCTGAGACTTCCCAAAATGACACAACGTATAATCAATCCCAAGCTGATTCACTTGGGATGCCCTTGTTACCATTTACAGCCTTTCTTAAATGTTTTCCCTGTTTGATCTGCTCTGGTGACCCATGGCTGATAGCATGGCCAAGTGGAAAGTCAAAGAGGGATTTGAATGCCAGTGCACCTCAGAGGCTTGGGCTGACATGGGGAGAAATGTGCAGCACTTTCAATAGAGGTGTGCCCCGTCCCTCTGCCGTGACTGGGGTGAGGCTTGGTAAAAGCCTCCAGGTGCAGCGAGCAGCAGATGTTCGGTCCTGCGCACCTGAGATGTGCGCAGCAGACAGCATTGCTGAGCGCGGGCAGGCTGGTGCCGGAGGAGCCCCCGTCGTGCGGGAGGCGGAGGGGGTGTTTAAGTATTCTTCATCCATGCTGGATGAGCGCTGTCAAGTAGTTTTCTCAGTTCTTCCACCAATTTGTCTTGATTGCATTGACACTCTCGTGGCATCCACATCCTGTGATTATTCCAGCGAGCACAGTCATGACGAGGAAGGGTTGCGCAAAGAGTGGGTTTCAGGTAAAGCTCACTGACAACAAATTGTGAATTTGCAAGTGACAGTGTCTGCTCTCAGAAATCTGATTGAGGATTTGAGCTTATTCAGGTAAGGGAGGGCACAAATAAGCCAGGTGACCAGTCCAAACTACTCAAGCTTTTATAACTCCCTCTTTGCAGGAGGGCTCTTGCATACAAGCAGTTCACTCAAAAATACTGGTGGAGACGATAGGGAAATAAGTTTTGATTTGGACTAATTTTAGCAATCATACTCACTTTCCAGTTTGTGAACGGAAGTGCTTGATGACATATGCTTGTTTCTTTCATTTTGAGCCGTTAAAAAAGGAATGGAAATGAGTCAAAAAATAAAAGTATTGTGGAATTGTTGCAGCTGTTGCTGCAGCCTCTCTTGCCTTTACTCATGCTCCTCATTTCATGATGAAGTAATTCTGGATCATTTTCTTTGTCAAGGCATTGCGCCCTTCTCCTTCCTGCTTCCTAATGAAAGTGGTCTGGGCATGGACTGTGGTTCTGCCCTGGCAGCAGGGGCATCATTCACAGCAGCAGCAGCAGCACCTTCTTCCAGCAGAATTCACCAGAAAATGCTCTCCCCTTACGGGAACACCGATACTTCCAGGCAAATCCCAAAGCCTTTGCTGAGAAGCACCAGTTGTCCAGGGCAGATTGCACAGATCTGGATGTTTTATTTCCTTTTAAAGTTTTGCCTTGTCCCAAGGAAGATTTATCTGCCAGTAAAGAAACTGCCAGTTTCCTTATTTTCAAGTATGGATTATGAGCTCTTGGTTAGAACGTGTGTGGGAGGAGGCTTGGTTTCCAGTTCTGCCCAACCTTACTGATTTTTTATTTTTTGTGTCTGCCCCTTCTCTAAGACGGTGTTAAAATGCACTATATGAGGTTGTTAAATTAGTGCATTACACAGGCTTAATAAATTATGAAACATGAAGCATCCCAAGGCAAAAGGGAAGAAAGGAGTTCAAATAACACAAAAGTAGCAATTTTTTCCCACACTAGTACTTTCCACGTTAGCAGGAAGTATGTGCTGTGGTGAAGGAAATGGCTCATTCTTGCTTCCACCATCATTACTTCAGGCTCTGACTTAATCAGACCCCATAAATCAGAGGAGATTGAGTCTTTTGGAGTCTGGCGAACAGGTCCTTTCCAAGGGATCCAGAGCTGCTATAGGAAATTTGGCAAAGAAATCCCTAGCCTGAAGCCCTACCCTGGCCCTTTAGTACAGCACGGGTTGCCAGGAGAGGTCACTTCCAGACAGGGCTGCAAGCAGTGATATTCTGCAGGCTTGCACAGGCTGGTAGCAATTTTTTTGTGAAAGAAACAGTACAAGCCCCTGTATCCTGGCCATATTTGTGAAGAAATGATTGTATTTTATTTCCCCCCATTTAGCTGAGTGCTGAGCTCTTCAGACTCCTTACCAAATTGCTGCATAGCACTGATACACTCTAATAAGCAGTTCGCTGCTTACAGCCCAGAGGTGGCTGCAAGCCTGGGATGAGTCAAGTGACATTCCTACAGCGGGCACATTTTTTTTTTTTTTTTTGGAATAGTGTTTGGGAATCTTTCTGGCTGCTAAGCACCATATAAATGTCATGCATCATTATCAAGTAAATTGTGTTGCATCGTAAGTTAATTTCTAATTACACAAATACTTTATGTGGCAGTAATAAAAAATAGTGTGGTATTTTTCAGCAAACTCTAATTTTAAGTAAATATTTTTTTGAAACAAAGTGATTTATTAAATTAATTCTTTATTAGGCCTAATTTAGACTTCAAGCCATTTTTGCTGGTGCTATAGAGTAAAATTATGACATAATTAGTAATACAGTTGTCATACTTATAAGTAATGCTTTTACTTAGAATGTATTAAAAAGGATTAGATTTTCTTAAGAGAGTGCTAGGTCTTGGGGGTAATAATAATAAAGGATAACTTACTGCAGTCCACATTCCCTGTGTTTGATCATGCTTAGGAAGCAGGGCTTTATAGAGGTCATTCAGCTGCTAGATGTTTCTGCAGGGGAAGGTGCCACCTAATTTTACCTTCAGCCAGTGACTAATGGCGTTTGGGGGTGCAAGTGGCGTCAGCCTCCAGCTCCTGCCAGATGTTTCCAGCCCTCAGCTGGGAGCGCTGAGCAGCTCACGAGCTGGCCCGGCGTCATGAGCAACCTGGTGAGGTAAGGGAGAGCAGTGCAATCCGCGCGCATGGAGCGCACCATGGAGCACCGCAGCTGGCTGAGGAGCCGTGCGCAGGACATGTGATCCCTTGGAGAGGGGCTGGATGGAGAGCTGCGGGTCCGTAAAGTCCTCGGCCATCTCGGCTTGCTCTGCTGGTTGGTACGGGCGCAGCATTTCGGAAGGAGCAGGGCTAGCGCGGGAAGCCGAGGGCAGCTCGGCCTGTGCGTGTGCCCCGGGGGCGGCAGGAGGCAGAGCATGAGGAATTTGCTTGGGATACCAGGGTTATCAACCAGTGATCCCTCTAGAAAAGGGGAGGCGGAAGGGAAGGATATGTAACCACCAGGTATGCAAGGGCTCTACTTTTCCTTAGCCAGAAGAGGGGCTTTAGCTGCCTGCATCCGAAGGCACTCTGATGCAGGTCAACTGTTTCCCTGCCTTCGCTTTTGGTGGGTAGAACCTCTGGCCTGTGGAAGCCCAATAGGTGGATATAAAACGCAGAGCCAGAGCAAGCAGAGCGCAACATGACCCCTGGGGACCCCCGTCCCGGGAAGCTGGCAAGTGTCGCAGCCTGTGACTGTGCGGCAAGTGGGAGCAGCGCGGGGCACCTTTAGGAGTAGCCGCCTGCCCTGTTCCTTTTATGCCCTTTGTAAATAAATTGCATCTATCATTACTTGCACCCTTTGTCTCCAGGCTTTGGAGGTGTTGAAAGCTCCAGTTAAATGGCTTGCCCAAAGAAAACACTGTCGTATTTGCATAATATTTTCATAGACACTGAGCTCAACCTGAGCCTGAAGGGAAACAAGGATGTTCCCTGCATATTTTATATTCCCTTCCCCAACTTCCACCAAAAGCTGACTCTAAATTGTGGCACAGATACAGACATGTGTATCATACATACAAATATATATGTAGAGAGATAGATACACACATAACTGTGTATTGGTATATAGATATATAAGTAGAGAAGAGATGGCTGAGAAGTCTAGATATGTCAGGCAGGTTTCCAGACACTTTTAGTTTAAGAAGTTGTTTACACCCCACTGAAAGCTCCGGAGGAGTGCTGTATAGAAACGAATCTGCTTCTATTTCATCTCTCTTCCATATTCCTCTTTCCTCATTCTTCATTGCTAGGGACATCTGCATGAAGACAGAATCATTTTTTTCTTTTTCTTTTTTTTTTTTTATCTTGGGAGTTCATCTGCCTTTGCTGATTATCCCCTCCCTCCCCTCTCCTTCTGAAGTCATTATCTTCTGATTGCATTACATTTGCAGCCATCCCACCGCGGGCTCTCTTCTAAACACACGTCTCCAGCTCAGCAGGGCAGGGGCTAGGGCAGCCCGCCGCGAGGAAGCCCTAAGGAAAGCCTGGACCTGGCAGAAGCCGGTACCGGGGCCCGGTCTGCACCACTGCTGCTGTCAGACACATGCAGTCCCTTGTGGAGATGCATTTCTGTAGAGATGCAGTAAGTGCAGTTTCTCCCATAGCTGCTGTGTGAACAAGGGTTGGGGAAAGTATTTTTGGGAAAGTGCATGTTTGCTGCAAAGTGCAATGTCATTCATACACCCCCAGCCCTGCAGATGTTTGCCAAGCTTGAAGTGATTTATGGGAATGGTTTCATTGCAGGAGTAGAGGGAGTAATAGGAGGTGCCAAATATCGTTCTTTCCTTGCAGCCAGAACTGGAAACCTTAATTACAACAGTAATGCTCCTTCTCTCTCTAGCCAAATAGTATCTGTTTATCTGAAGTGGAACAACTTCATTGGGAGGGAAAGGGGGGGTTCCTTCTGACAGCATCTATAGCATCCCAGGGGTCACAGAGCTTCCCTGAGAGGCAGAAGATCAAAGTCTATATGCTAAATTTGAGTCAGAAAGTGGGTTTGATCCTAGGCTTGCCAAGTCATGTTAGCAGTGTAGTTTTGCCAGTCTTGTTCTTGAAATCTACCTTTTAACCTCTCCCAACATCTATTGTACTTAACAAGTACTAGCAGAATTATCCTCATGAGTATCATTTCACAGAAGAGGACACAAAGTATTTGTGACTTAGCTAATGGCACAAAATCAGCCCAAGAGTCGAGATCAAATTTCAGATTTTCAGCCATCCAAGTCTGCTTTTTAGCATATGCTATGCCATCCCTTATTTGAATTAACCTTTTGTGAGATTTAAAACAAAACCAGTATGTCTGCAATGTTTTTCATATTCATATTTCTCTGCCTCTACTTCCTTCTACCACAAGAGGAGGCTCCAAAATAAAATGATAAAAATAATTCTTAAAATAAAGAGGATAAAATATAGATTCTGTATAAAGTAGGCGATATTTGGGGAACATCTCTTCTAAAAAAATCTTTTTTTCACCCATTAGAACAACATTGTCATCATTCCTTATCCCACTCCTAACTACCTGCAAATGGAATAAAAAAGTCATTATGGATTTTTAGATTGTTCTACTTCAGCTCCTTATGTGGAAAAAGAAAAAAAGCAGCAACAGGTCCTTTTTCATTCCCTTGTAGCAAATCCCATATGTGTCCAAGGCAGCAGTAGGGCCATAATGGAAATGCAAAACAAAATACAGAGAAGTTCATAAATAATTTTGTACAGGTTGAGAATGACAACCCTTTTCTTCACAGACAGATAGGTAAGCTAAACTGTCCTGGTTTTAACTGGAGGCCTTGCAAAGGTAATTCTGACTAACAGCTCCACTACATGCGTACACTTTGTATCTCTGGATTGGGGATGCCAGCAAATATTGAATTTGCTTCTAGAATTAAGCGACCATGCAACAACACGTTATTCCATTTAACGCTACTTCTGTACTGCAAAGGGTATCTGTGGTAGAAATCAGTTTAAATGTAGGACGATCTGATTTCCTAGTATCTCATTACAGCTGGCAGCTCTGCAGTGATATTATACAGGGTTTGGCATCTCTGGGTGGATGGGTGCACCTGTCTCGAGCCTATTTGCAAAAGGGTACAGAATACTGGGCATTTTGATCCATGAAGCCAAGGATTTGTTCCTTAAGGATACTTCTAGGTGAGGATTGTGGTCTGTTTTCTATTTTAAATCATCTAGGTCAATTAACTTGCATTATGGATTTGGCTTGTTACGGATTTGTTTTGGCTTTGTCCCCTATGGGGTTTTCTCTTGGCATGGGACTAGGCAGGATGAGTTCTGAATGCAAGAGAGACCACTTAAGCTGAAGCCAAGTGTATATGCGGAATGAATATCTCTGTGGATACTTCCTAGGGCTGATCCATACTTAAAGATGATAAGGGAGTTGTTTAGGTTACTCCCAGTTGTGTAGCCTTTAGGGAGATGAGGCAGAAAATAAGTCGAGGCCAGCAGTAATACAGCATCTGGTGAGCCCAGCACGTATCCTGCTTTGTGTGCTATATATTATGGCTTAAAAAAAAAAGCAACAGAGGAATTCACATTGTTAAAGTTAATCGCTGGATTAAATTACCACTTGCCAATAGCAGTATAATTTGTATTATAAATTACAGCAGCCTTCTCTCACACGCATTTTATCAATGTGTTTCAAATTATTTAATAACAATATTTTTCAAAAAAATAAGCGATGTCACTTGCCCCCCCACCCCTTTTTAAATCAGCCCATTCTGAGGGTTTCCATCAGTGTACTAGCCAGCTCTGCAAAAATTCCTGCTAAATAAATTATCACCAGGAGTCTCAAAATCCATTACCATAAACAAAGCCATTTTCCCCTCCCCAATCGATGGCCTGCTGCGCTGCTGCTAATGGGACTGCAGGCACGTGTTGCACAGAAAGGAATTCATTTGAGAGTTCCTCTGATTTTTAATTTGTTTTTTGGTGGTGTGGAGGGGGAAGGAGGAGATGTGTTTGGGAGAGTTCATCCTTGCCTGTCTTACCTTGCATGATGGAAGGGAATTTCTGCGTGGATCCATAGCTGAACTGGAAAACGGACCAGCAACAGAAAGGAAATGCCTTAGGATGCAATGGCTAACTTCAGTTGGAACCTCCTTTGCAGACAGAAAAAAGGCCACATATTCAGCTGCTAGTTCCCAAGTAGAGCATGGGCATTTCCCCGACTCATCCTTTTAAAAAGAAAATTATATTTTTCTTTTTAAAGAAATGAATAGTCATTGATATGTCTTTCTTTTCTTTTTTTTTTTCCAGGTAAGTGGCCATTCTTGTCTTTGTAAGACTGGTGAGTAGTCAGCAAGACCCCGCTGTCAAGGTACTCTTCATGGTCTGGTTTCTTTCTGCATCCCCTGAACTATTTTTCTTGTCTGAGTTTGCACACTATCTCAGCAGGGTATTGGAGGTAGATATACCCAGGATGTAACCTTAACTACAAATAATTTACCTTCTTGTGTTTCACCTGCCTCAACTAGCCAGCCTGAGGGCCCAGATATAAGGAGCCATAGGAGGAGAGGCAGGAGAGGTAGTTTGTGGATCTTGAACCTCTAGGTACAAACCATGAGTGGCTGCTAGCCCCGAGGGAGATGTGCAGTGCAAAGCTCAGTCAGGTATGCAGCCAGCTTACACAGGTGCACTGCCCATGGCAAATACTGATTCCTGCTGCTGTGGGTCTGTCAGAGGGATGCTATGGAGACACATAGGCATAGCAGCTCGAGCGCTTGAGGTGCTTTCCATGCATTTCTGAACTTGGCAAGGCCGATGCTAGCAGCAAGTATCTGACTGTATCTACTGCTGCTCCTCCTCCTGGAGAGGCATTGCCCAAACTGCCAGCCAGAACCATAGAAAAAGAATAGCTTAGCCTCCCCCCTACCCCTGCCCCAGATCGTGTGATTGACTTGAGTAGTCATGAAGTTTTCAAGCCGTGTACTTTTACTTGCTTTTTGGTGCTAAGAATCCAGAACACTTTCCCCTGTGCCCTCTCATAGCATGAAGGTGTTTAAAAGGATTACAAAATATATATATATTTATTCTTAGGAATGTAGAAAATGTATTTAAAGAAAAAAAAATGAAAATGGCTTGTCATAAAATGACGTAAGTAGCATCAACCATTGGAGAAAATATTGGCACACGGTGAGGCTTATTCAAGTGGAGGATTTTGATAAGGGATATATTAGTCAAATGCAGAGAACCCCAATTCCCAGAAATACAGGAGAATTTTAAAGGTCTCTGATGTGTTACATGATAGTCTTTGGTGCTGAATGGGCAATTATTTTCTGGTGTGACTAAACTATTGTCTCAAATGAGTTAGTTGGACGTAACTCTGAGTATTACCAAGAAATGAAAGTCTGGAGCACATTAAATATCAATATTAATTAATGAGTCTTGGACACATACAGGAAATTGCCTTAAACCTCCAACCTTCTGAAAATATCTTCAAGTAGGATTAATGGCATAGAGGATTTGATCTAATTAATAGTGCTAATTTCCTTTATTATGGTGGTAGCAACAGTGTTGTTAAAAAGGCACAGTCAAGATAAGTCACCTACAGTATTAGTGTTAATCCCTTATCTGTATTCCTAATATTTTAAACCCAAATCTTTTAGAAATTACCATCACCGGTGCTGCTTCACAGTCTGTTCAGTGTCGGCAATTAGATAGTTCAATTTTCCTCATCCTGATGTGTTGTTTTGTGTTTTTTGTTTTATTTCTTAAAGCTTTCTTCTCTGAGATTGGCATTATTGGTTACATTTTCCCAGCCTTTGCGTGATTTGAAATGCTATTTGTACACCATAAGAATAGGAGGCAGGGAGATAGATTGAAATGATTTAGCAAGATTATGTGTTTTCCCCCCCGGCTTAGCCATTACAGGCGAGCAAACTCTGTGAAATAAACAAAATCCAAGAAACCGGTGATGAAGGGGGTAGGAGAAGGGCCAAAAAAAGGTGTCTGTTAAAAGATAAAGCACCTTCATCTCCCTGGTGTGATTTCCTTTTTTTTTTGGCAGGGGAGGGGAGTGCAGGAGATGAGATAATTTCTTGTGATGGGGGCTGTCTCGCAAGTAACTGAGCTCCAAGCCTGGCGCTTCTGTGCATCAGGGGCAGGACGTGGAGGTTCTCCTAGGCCTGCGCTGTGGTGGGGAGGGCAGGCTTGCTCTGCCAGCAACCAGGGGAGCCCCTGGCGGTCAGTTAAAATCCCATCCTGACATCTCTCAGAAAAAAGAGTCCACGAGGGCTTGGATACTCTGTGAGCCCCAGGGCCTGCCGAAGGAAGGAGCACGTGCTCTGGAGAAGGCTCCTGCAGGAACCAGCTCCATGCCCTCGCGCCCTCAGCCCCAGGGAGGAGCGGGATCGCAGCTGTCAGCACGCTGCCTCCACCGCGGGCACGGGGAAGCGCTACCTCTCTGCGCACTTCATTATCTCCCACTCGGATCGTAGCGAATAAAGTTGCTGCTGGAGAAATCCCATAGACACCGGTGTCATATCAGACAGCTCAACACGCTATCAGCCCCTAAATGTCCAACTCATCAACACAAATTGGTTCCTCTGAACAGCAATCCCATGCAGAGATCAGTTTTCCCTTGACACTGTTTTTTTTTTTTTTCGCTCGCTCCTGTCCTGGTTTTCTTTCTCGTATATGTTGAATGGTTGAGTGGTATTTCCTTATGTTGGACTATTTTACTTGGCAAACAGACCTCATCTGGAAAAAGAATGTCTTTTATTGGTGTTTTGATTTGTTTCAAATGCTGTTGTATTGACAACTCTTCCTGGGTAATGATGCAAACCTCTGCAGTGTTATTATAGAAACAGGTGATAGGGATAACAGGTAGGGAGAGGACTGCATTGCTGGCAGCCTTGGATTCAGCAGTTGTGCCAACAGCTGCCACCTGCTTCGGAGCAGGCAGCAATATTATTGTAGATACACCTGTATCTGCCTCACTTTATGCAAGGAGACCTTAGAGGGACAAGGAAGGAGGCCTCAGGCCTGCTGAGGTCTAGCCCCACAGAGCATCTGTCCATCAAGGCACTCTGCCAGCACCTCGGAGGTCTCTGCGTTAGCAGCAGGGGAGCAAAGGCTGCTCTTAGTTGATGTAAGGAAAGTCTGAAGACTTTGTTGTCCATAGCTCCCCGCCAGCTCCCCCTCAAAAAGGCCCCCCGAAAAAATAAGTCTCATCTCTTTCTCCAAAAAATTCCTTAAGTGGAGAAACTTCTTTACTGATCTGCCTGCATTTGGAAAACTTTACAGACAAACAGGATTATAGATCTACTCTTATTTATTTTGTTGGTCGTTTAAATGAAAGCATAGTTCTCCGGGAGTTATTTGGCACCTTCTTTAAAAATCTCGCGCCTTCTGATGTTTCTAACTCATCATTCACTCACTTCTCAAGATTTCCTTTCGCCTTTTCCAACTTGGTGCTACACTGCTGGATCTCACCAGCTCTTTCAAAGAAACTCCACTTGAAGCTTCTAAGACAAGCTGCTGTTTTGATAAGGCAATGCTGAAAATCACCGAAAGCGTTTTCCAAATGTTATACAGCATCTCCCTTTTGCCGAGTCCCGCATTTCAAAAATGGCTTCTCTGAATCTCCCTACCAAATACTCTGCTGCTACTCTAAGCTTATGAAGTGGAAACCCCCTTATCTGAGAAGGGAAGAGGTCAAAGGGAAGAATCAGACTTTATTTTAGTACCAACATGGCAGAGACTACCGTTTTTTTCAAGAAAACAATAGATCCTATTGGTGACTGTTTAAATAATGCTATCAATAGTCTTTTTTTCTGGGGCAGTCTTTGAAAATCTTGCCCCGCAGATGGGTTTTCTGGCAGGGCTATAGCAACCATGACATTTATCGGAGAAGCAACCGGAGAGGGGGGCAGCATGTGCCACTTGCACACAGAGGGATTCATTTCACATACTGCATCTTGCCTGTGCCTGGAGATGCTGCTTGTCTCTCTACCTGCCTGGGCTGCTGTTTTTCTCCACTTGAAATCTCCCTGTTTCTGTCTTAGCTGCCTGGCTGGTCCCCCAGCAAACCTCTGGCTAGCAGGTGATTAGCTGAGCGGCACGGGCAGCTTGGGAACCTGACGATCTGTAAATCAGTTTGTGCTGTGCAGCAAGGCTCTAGCTTAACGATGAGTCAGAAGAAAAATGTTATTAATATTTAATGTGCAAGCTGAATGTCTGGCGTGCCGTTATTAGTTACACATCATGAGGGGTGCAATATCGGCTACCAGTCAATGCAGGTCGCTTCCTCCAATGTTCTCATTCTGCAGACTTAATTCGTACTGTATTTTTCCATTCACTGAGACAAATACGGCGCCATTTAAAGGGGCTTTGTCAAAATCTTCTCGGTAAATCTTTAAATTGGTGCGGCTAGCTTTCAAGACCCCTTTCTGTGAGATACTTAGTTACTTCTAAAGGCAATTCTTCCAGTGGTAGGGCACCATCACCCATTAAAGGGGTGCTGTGCAGTACCCTCAGTCAGGCGTCTTTGCATAGGAGGAAACATTTCAGGGCTGAGACATAGGGAGCAGAGATCTCAGCTGCTTGCTTACCTGAAGCCTTGTGCTTCCCAGGGATGCAAATCCACCTTTGCTGTCTGACGACTTCATTTTTGCCCTGTCCCACTTTCCTCCTCTTCTGTAAATGAGGTCATTACCCCCCAATGTCGTTTTGAGGGCATCATTAATAGTTTGAGGTTTGAAGGCATAGGAAGGAGGCAAATAATTATTGCTTTTCATTATTAAACAGGGTTATCTGCCTTTTCACCTTCTTCCCCTCCTCTTTGTGCATAACTTTGCATGGCATATAGGTAGTCCTGTAAGTACATGTGAATAGCTGCTTTTTCAGAAAAGCACCTGGCCAGTTTCTGAAGACTTTTCTCCTTGCATTTCCCCCAGCATACAGAGTCATTGGCCTGGGGACATTAGGAGGTACATCCCTGCATATTTACTTTCATATATCTCCGTGGTTGATGAGTTTGTCATCTTTTTGGGTATGCTGATACTTTCTGCTTCTGCAGTATTCTGTTGCAGCAGATTCACTACCTGCTGCATCAAAAGAGAGAGGAAAAATAAAGAAAAAAATTGAAAAGAAGAGAATCATACAGCAAGTAAATAATTTTGCTCTTCCTAGTCATTTAATGCTGCTGGGGAACATTTTCAACTTCAGGGGTGGTTTGGCTTCTTTTGAAATGTGAGGAGTAAGTGACATTGAGACTTACAGGGACCCCTTCTGATTTCACAGTTTTCATGCAAGGACCTGTCCTTCACTTTCAGCAGAATTACCCCCAATTCCCAGCCACACAGCTTATATAAGATTCAGAGCTCATGAGCTTCTGCATCATTCATTCCTTTTGCACTAAATTGACCATCTCTTGAAGTCCTACTTGCTTGGAACCAGCACCAATAAGAAGATGAAATGAAGCAAAACAATTGTATTTATAAAGCATGTCTCCTTTTATGGCATTTTGGGAGAAGCATGTACAGTTCTCTCTTACTCTATTCTATTTACAAGATATACCCAGCTTCTGTTCTTCTTGGAAAAAAAGATGACAAGAAAAGCAACAAAGCTGTACACAGGTAATAACGCTTTTGGAGCGGCTGCTGAAAAACAACAACAAAAAAAATCATGGCTCCCAGCAGAAACAGAGACATTTTTCTCTCTGAATCTTAACCCATCTCCTTCCAAAAATCTGTATTTCCTCCTTCCTAAGAGTTTCCAATTTTATACTACAGTATCTCTTCAAGGCCCTTCACTGGGGCAATCTCTTATTTATCAAATTGGGGTCAGACTTACTGAAGTACTTCTCCCTAGACCATCATGATAGTCTCCTGCACTTCACATGGGAAATAAAAGTTATCTTTGAAGTGAAAACTAGGAGTATGGAAGTGAATTACTTGACCTGAATAGTCTTATTTTAAGACTATTCAGTCTTCGCGTAACCAGCCTATTCTGACCATATATTATATTATTAACAGATTAGAAGTTCAGCTCTGCAGTATCATAATTTCGTTATTTCTAAATTTGAGCAAGCAGGCTGGAAATACATCAAAGATTATAAATGCCTATACACAGCCATTTTTCCAGTAAAAAAATAAACAAAAGCAATTTTGGTGCAGTAGACCAAAACCAACCCAATAAAATCATTGTGTGAGGCAACCGGGAGGGGATAGATAGGCCCAGAGCATGTTTTGAATGAAAGTATTAATGTTAATATTCTTAAAAAATCATGTACGTTTGTAAAGTTCCAGTGACTGTGCCTAGTGCTCACTGATGGTGGTTACTGTGAGTAGATTAACTATTTAAAAAAAAGTTTAACAATGCATTTACTATTCTCTTAACTAAATAAAAAATAAACTCTGCTTTCACAGTGGAATTAAGGTCTTGGTAGTTAAAGATCTTGAAGTGCTTTTACCCGCTTCAGAGTAGTAGTCCTGAGAGAGAGGCAAAATTCCAATTTAGGAGTAACTGCATTTATTCTCCCTGTACTATTTTTTTCCACTTTATACCCTAAAATATTATTCCGTTATGTGCCTGCAAAGCTCCCTGTCCTTTCTCCCCTCCCACAAATTATCGGCATTTCTGTATATTATTTTTTTTATGTGTGGACTTGGAAAACACTTGATGATTTCTCAAGAAGAGGCATAAATACAGGCTTTAATATTGGTGTTAGCAAGTTGTGTGCATATTTTTTTAAACCAAAATAAGGACATAAAGATTTTGAGGTGGATTGTAAAATTAGCCAAAGCTGCCTGACATGTCGCTGCAGCACTTTTTCTCTTCCACATGACGTATTCTTAACTAAGTCAATCATTTACATGGGCTTTAAATTTAATTTAAATGTAATGAATTTAAATTGAGCTTTGCTCTATTTCAAGGTTGTTGGGTTATTTTCCTATAAGTTAACATTCAGCACGAGAGATTCAGCTGGAGGATGTGGGTTTCATCTGGTCTCCCTCGCTGTCTTATGGCTGCCTCCTTTCCTTTCCTTACCACCACCTCAAAACAACTCCAGCCATGCTGCCTTTTCCTGACCCGTGGCCCTGCAAGTGTATGTGAGAAAGGAGAAAAGGGGGAACCCTGTTTCAGGCTGCATGTGTTAGGGGTCTGTGGATTACTGATTAGATTCAGCAGTGGGAAAGCATTACAAGAAAATCAAACAGATACATTTTCAGGAGGAACCGTGTGATTCTCCCCGCACATTAGTGCCTATCTCGGTAATCATTCTCTTCCTCAATCAGGAGCCCTCTTAATCCTCCACCCCACAGCTCTCCTCCATCAAATCTCCAATACTACTGAAACAAATCAAATCAAGAATTAACCTTTCAACCATGAAATATTCCTTTGCTATGGTGCATGTGTTCCCTGTTAATCACTGCACTGGAAAAGCATGAAGCAGAAAATATGCCGCTAGACTCCTGTCACTGGAGTGTTTTCTTTATGTGATTGCCATTGAGTGTCTGGTAAAGACCCCAAACGTGTTTCAACACAAAATTTCACGTTGTCTCTTCCCAAGCAGAGTTATAGGGAGATACTGGTTTATGGCAGACCCTTGCTCTTCTACTCACTGACATGGAAGAGAGCCTATAAAGCTCTAGATTTTCTGACACAGAACAGGCAGTGTTTGCTTGGGGACGTCATAACCTCTTGATAGATTATGGTGTATCTGTGGGAATTATTAATCCAGTGCTGATCACATGTTAGGGAGATTTTTCATTATCATATTTAAATATAAGGGGTATAAAATAGGGCTTGCTGAAAGGGGAAATTTTAAGATGAGCATTTTGGGCAGGGAAACCATAGACCAGGTGGAAGGGCTTGAATTTGAAATCACTCAGTAGGTGAGACAGCTTGGGTTCTGCACAGCTTATAGACTGTGCCTTTGTGTTGGGATGTAAACTTTGAGAAGACATTCACAGATGGGTACCGCTGTGACCACTCTGAGTTGTGCTTTCATTTATTAATGTGATGGTTCAAGACTGGCCCTATTGAACCAGATAGAACAGTTGTTTCATTCAGTAAAGTAAATGGACTCCAGCAAGAGCCAGGAGAAAAAAAGGAGGAAAAGGACCCTCAAAGATGAGAGTGGATTCAAACCTGGGAGCAATACCCACAATGTAAGCTAGGGGATCCTGCAGGCAGTGATGGGGAAGGCTGTCCACATCAGAGAGTCCTTTCCATGGCTTCTTTCTGGATATTTTTTCCCCGTATAAATTCCTAAATTCCATAGTTTTTTTTTTTTTTTTTTTTTTTTTTTAACATTTGTCCTAATATACATTGGCATTAATTGGTACCATTCCCTTTTCTCCCATCTGAATGTTCTTTTCACCCAATCTGTGAACATGTAGGTCTGTGGGCATGTAGATACTACAGTAAGTTAAGTCTGCTTTTATCTTGAATAGGAATTGGGATGCTACTGCCACAAGAATCCATATTAGCTCTTCTACAGTTGCTACAGGCTCACCATGGGTTAACAGAAAGCTTATTGCAAAGCACAGAGAAAAATATAGCAGTTCAATAGTAATGAAGTAACAATGTACTAACATAGCAAAAAATGGAGTGAAAATTATAGCATAGCTGATTCATCACTCTGTTATTCTAGTTAAACCATTAGTGAATCACAGCCAGTGACTTGGGAGAGGTTGTTAGAGAGTCTTTGTGGAGTTTAGAGTCATTTACCAGTATTCAGGAAAATTCATTTTCTTTCATTATGGCTATGATAACCTTACATATTTTGGGACAATGCCTATTTCTTGTTTTGTTCTAGGTCTTTATATAGGTTTGCCTGTTGAAGACCAAATGTAGGGTTGATGTGTCTAGGTGCTTCTGCCTTTCAAAAACTAATAAAAGCATGACAATAAATGTGTAGCAAAACATTTGTAGCACTCTTTTAAAACAATTTATCACTTATGTGCACTGGTAAATATATGTAGCCTTTCTACTACATGTTATTCTTCCAATACAATTCGACATACTTAGAATCTTCTTAATCTAATATTTCTGAGAGTTAGGTAAATAATTTATAGGGTACTCTTCACAAATTGATACAATGTGAATTCAGAACTAATCTGCTTCTCTGGAGGTACATAAAATTATCCAGCTTGTACAAGAGCAAGCTAATTAGGGAGCAGTCATCACCAAGAGCAGCTGTTCTTAGCTCACTGAAGGGCGGAGGTTTCCCTAGCACTGTCCACTCATCCATTTCTGCTCTCCTCGGCTTTCTCTGAGGCAAAAGCATCTCCAGAGCTGCCTCCGTGCAGCCACTCATGTCCATCACTCTCAGCTCAGTCTTCCTGCTGCCCAAAGTGTTCGTTTCTGCAGTGAGTCACTGCCATTTTGTTAAGGATGGGAGTAGTGAAAGGACAAAGATGGGTGAAGTGTTCAAAGTGTGATTTGCCCCACCACTCCGGAAGTGGTGAGTGCAGATTCAGATTGACTGGCATAATTTTTACATTCGTATCAAATCCAGCATTTCATCTGATAGGAAATCTGCTTCCACTATGAAGAAAACATGCAATGGAACAATCGTTTATTTCTATAGCAGCACCGTTAAAAATCAATGGCTGGAAATGATGCAGGGTCATGAGTCCAGTCAGTCTCCGCAGTGACCACATCTTTGTTCATTTTAAAGCCTATCATGAGCAGTTTTTGCTCCAGTAGGTGAGAGATAATGTCCACCAATGTGTACCTCAAAAGTAAGATAGTAACTTTACCACAGGAAGCATCCATGAACTGAGCAGACATCCTTTTTTCCTGTAATCCTATCACTTCATATAACTGAAATGCAAGCAAGATGGCCTTTGTGGAAAACGGTATTACCTACTTATTCCATGTTACTGGATGGTGCCCATTCAAGAGCTTTTTACTGTCAGTTTTCTTCTTTGAAAGATGAGGTGGAGAGTTGAAATTAGCTATGTAAGTTCATGAGGGAGAGAGAGAGTGAGATCAAGAACAGGCAAGATATTTTTCAGCATCTCTGAGCTCCAGCTCCCTCTTATTCCCCCTAGTAAATGGAAGAGCTTTGCCAAAAAGCTGTGAAGCTCTATTGAAATATAGATGGCTGTATGGAAGGAGATGATATGTTGAAAGCACAGCTGGAGCTGTTTTTATCCTCTGGAATCAATGATTAAAATATTTTTAGAAGGATAAGGTGTCCCCAGGTCTGATACTACTTTTTCACTTGTTTTCTGCTTTGTATGATGTTATCAAATGAGACTTTCACCACTGAAACTCTGACCATAGAGAAAGACAGTCTCCCTCACAGGAAACTGAGAAGTGTCTGTGTCCTTCTGAATTGCTTACTCCTGTCCTCACACCGCGACAAAGAAGTGCTGAGAGGAAGGGAAAGGGTGCCTTCAAGTTAATACTCCAAAAGACCTTGTGCAGAGTGAGCTAGGCCTTAGCGGATGAAACCATGTCCTTGAAGCAGATGAACAGATGAAGCGATGTCACACCTGTGTGCAGATCTTGCCCAGCAATATGCTCCCTGAGATGCTGTTGGAAGTGGGCAGAGATGCCTGTGGAGGTAGCGGGAGGTTCCTCACAAGGTGGAGCAGCAGGTCAGTAAGTGGAGAAGAAAGCAAAACAGATGGGTGGCTTTTCCTGGCTTTGTGCTGCCTTCTGCCTTCTCAGGGGGAGGAAGAAGCTGCAGCACGAGGGTGTAGTTCAGTTCCCCTCTGAAGCACCTGCCTGAATTCACGTCTTCAAAGGAGGCAGAGAGGGGCTGTGCTCTGTTCAGCTTGGTTTTCCTGCCAGTACGGCGCCCCGGAGCCAGCTCTGCCTGTGACCCACGAGGTGGAGGCGAGGAGATGAGGTCTGGGGAGAGGAAGTATGGGTGTCAGGAGAGAAATTCAGGGCTGGCAGAACCTACGACAGCTTTATAGATGAAACTGCTGCCAGATGTTAATTGTTTTCTGTGTAGTTTTCAATTGATCTGTAATTTGACTGTAGATTCCAGGCTTTTATAATAAATTGTGTACAAAGCTAGCCACTTAAGGAGATAATAAAGACTCAAAGGCAGACAGAGCCATAAATTTGGACTTATCCGAGAGTAAGAGATGAGTTAAGGCCACTTTGGCGGTGCCTTTTTTTTTTTTTTTTTCCTTCTTCCTTTTACTCTATAGTGGGTTAGGAGGGAACCAGGGACTCTGTGTGTGGTTGACAGAGGAGGGAAGTAGAAGGTCAAACACCAGCCCTGCTGCAGACACGTTCCTTTTGGTGGATGGAGCCTCAGCGACCATAAAACCTGGCAGATTAAATCTTCTATTTGCTGTGATGGTGCAGGCGCCTCTCCGCTTTTGCTCTGTCTCACTTCAGTTACGTGCACCCCCGCTCCTCGCACTGGTGTGTGTGTGCCCTGACTGCATTTTTGGAGTTTCTCCCTGAGAGAGCCGTTGTCTTCGCATGGGCATGTCCCTGGAGCAGACTGCAGGATCAGAGTAACCTGCAGGCCCTGGGTTCTGCGTGCACTGCTGCAGTTAGTTTCAGGGCGGGTTAAGACAGTCCGTGAAAACAGACTCAAAAAAAAAATTCTTTTGTCTCTTTCTCGGGCAGCTCTTGGGAAACAAGCGTCAGGTTCCTATGATAAAAATATGGTTAATTGGGTCATTTGAGGTGCTTTGTTCCTTCTGTCTTTGAATGGGGTACAGAGGTGTGACCCCAAAGAATAAAAATGCCAGTATGTGTATGATCCTGACTGGTAGTATTCAATCTCAATGAATACTTAGTAGTATTCATTATTGCCTCTGGCATGGTAGGGCAAAAGCATGTTGGCCTCAGCAAGATGATGTCATATGCAGCCTAGGCTACTGTGGGGAGATGGTCACAAAACAAATAAACAACAGTTTTCTCTTTGGAAATTGGTTTGGAAATTGGATTTTTATCTTATTTTACTGTGTATGTACCACAATGTTATGTGGAAATCAGTACCTTCTGATTGTGTTTTTTTTGGAGGGAACCCAACTGATAGGTGGATTAAATGGTGCTGTGATGAGTGCTGATGGTGTATGTAGAACCACGAGAGAGTATAGCATGTGTAAAGCCCACTTGAAAGGATATTGAGTAGGAGCCGCGACTGGATCTCTGTGAGCTCTGCTGCTGGAATCAGCACAAACAAGAGAGCCTGGTCTGCAGATAGTGGGAAACAATGTTTTTCTGGTGGCTTCAGCAAAGCTAAACTGATTTGCACCACCTGACTGCCTGGCCCTGCAGTCCTCTTTGTTTCTGCTCCTCGTCCCATTGGTTTTGTGAAGGCAAGACAGCGTGATAATATAATTTGCAAAATGCTGAGAACAGCCACTGTGCTGTTGGACAGATCAAAGGACTCTGCAGGAGGCGGGAGCCCCTACTGTCCTGAAACAGTGAAAGGAAAGAGAATCTGCAGTTTCTCATCCTTGCAATACAGGGGCAATCCCGGGCAGGGCACAGCACGTGCCTGAGAATGGCAGGCTTCTGTCCGTGCTTTGATGATATTGTGAACATACCCTTCTCTGCAGTGTTGTGCCTACCCCTGTTCCTTCTTTCATTCCCAGTTCTCTTTCTATTCCTCTTAGTTGCTTGCTGCATTGTCTGCTGCTGCACTAGCCAGTGAGTTTTGGTCATAGTTGGAGTTCCTGCCTTAAAGTTAAGTGTCCAGGAAGGTTGTCTGCTTTATATAATCCTTCCCATAGTTCTAGCCACGGCTGCTTTTCTGTAACCCTTGGGTACCACTTTATGGCCCTGTGGGGCAAGTGACTGTATGAGGCTCCACATCGGGGTGTCTGCGACTGCCACTGAACACAAACAACTCCTTTGGTTGTG
The DNA here is from genome assembly GCA_034781795.1 of Crypturellus tataupa. Lineage (NCBI taxonomy): Eukaryota > Metazoa > Chordata > Aves > Tinamiformes > Tinamidae > Crypturellus > Crypturellus tataupa. Next base: position 8,452,317 of record JAWLRI010000031.1, read on the forward strand.
GTATAACAAAGTGAGTGGCTAAGGTTGCACGTCAGTGGTGCTCTATGGAGGAATTTCTTTTAGCTCTCCTGTGGTTTTCTGCTGTTAGCTGAGGTGTCTGTGCATGTGTGTGTCTAGCCACAGTTGGAGGCGTTCAGTTCTCCTTGTGTGCACAGGCGCATACTCAGCGTTCAGGTGTTTGCCTAAGCGTGCAAGAGGTTTATGTGTGGGCTGCTGAGGTGTGTGCACATGCCATGTTTGCCAAAGGATTTGAGGATTTTATTGCCTTTTATATTCTGGCATCTCAGTACTGTGTGCGTGCATGTCTGCATTGCTATCTTGCCTTGTGGCTGTAGCACCCTCTCAGAACAAGATTCCGGCTGACTGATGGTTTACAATTTGGTGTGGGCTACCTGTCGCATGAGGTTAGCTTTTCAGATGTAGTGTACTACGACAAGCTTTCCTTTTGGGTGCACAGAGTTGAAGCTGAATCCATGCAAAAGGGTATGGAGCATGGTGACAGGCTCACCTTTTCTGTGTGTGTCTGGAGCCATGCCTTTAACTTGTGATGCTGTGTATGAAATCCTGAGGGAGATCACCTTAGAAAAACGTGTTCCTAAGCATGGTGGGTTTCCCTTCAACTGCAGAAAAAGAGGTTACGCTAGGTTTTGTAGAGCAATATCAACTCTCCTGGTGAAGAGGCAGCCTAGGAGACTAAGCAGTAAGAACGGTATTTAGTATCTGCAGGCACTGGGAAATTTCCGTGCAGGGTGTCCTCAGGGCTGGGAGAGCAGGGAGAGAAGTGCTGGCAGAGCTTGCATGGGAAAATGTCCTTTGGATTTACTCTGGTCTTCTTTTCGTGGTGTAGTAAGTAAATCCCATGGCTGGAACAACCTGCTGACAGATAAGCAATGGGACTGTGTATGCCCGATGAGCACAGATGTGTCTGGGGATCAAAACCCTCATTTCCCCCCTCCCTTTCTTCCTTCACCTGCCGCAAGTGACCCATTCCTGATCCAGTAAATGGGCCATTTCATGATCTAAGAAAACTGTTTGTGTAAAAGCTAAAAGGCTCACAACCTGTTAGCATTTAGAGGTCTCTGGGTTTTTCTTCTTTTGAACTACAGCTTTAATCCTCACCATTGGGCCATAATTCACTATATCCATGTGTGTTTTTATTCTCATTGTGTGACTCTCAGAAGCACAAGACCTGCAGACACAATGGAAGCAGACAGCAACTTACAGTTGAGAAATCTGCCTTACCGCTTTTTTTTTTTTTTTTTTTTTTTTTATTTTCTTTGTTTCGTGTGCGTTTGTGGGGGTGACGT
>JAWLRI010000031.1:8462918-8508036 GCA_034781795.1 Crypturellus tataupa
CACTTGTCCTTGTTGAACCTCATGAGGTTCCTCTCTGCCCAACTCTCCATCCTGTCTAGGTCCCTCTGAATGGCAGCCCAGCCCTCGGGAGTGTCAGTCACTCCTCCCAGTTTGGTACCATCTGCAAACTTGCCGAGGGTGCACTCTGTGCCCTTGTCCAAGTCATTGATGAGCAAGTTGAACAGCACCAGGCCTAGTACTGACCCCTGTGGGACACCACTGGCCACAGGCCTCCAAACAGACTCGGCCCCATTTATCACCACCCGCTGGGCTTTGCCATCCAGCCAGGCCTCAGTCCATTGTCTACTTATCCAGTTCACACTTCCCGCACTTCCCCATGAGGATGTTATAGGAGACGGTGTCGAAAGCCTTGCTGAAATCAAGGTAGACAACATCCACGTCTCTCCCATCATCCATCCAGCTGGTCACCTTGTCATAGAAGGCAATTAGGTTCGTCAGAGACACAACTTCCCCTTAATGAATCCATGCTGACTACTCCTGATCACCTTCTTTTCCTTAACATCTGGAGATGGTCTTTAGGATGAGCTGCTCCATCACCTTTTTGGGGGCAGAGGTGAGGGATCTGATGAGAAACTTGCATCTGATAAGGAGCTTTTTGTAGAGGAAGAGAAGATGGAAGTCCATGGAAAACTCCTATTCCAGCTTCTATGCTTCTCTCTTTAGTCCTTCTGATAAATTGTCCTTTTGTCAGAGTGGCCAGAGACAGGTGTCGCTCACTTAGATTGTATGAAATTATGGTATGCAGTAACACAGAGAGCTTTTCAACTTGTATCATGCAATTATTGGTACATGTACTAGTTAGCTGTCTTTATATCTTCACAAAAGGGGCTCGTAGAAGCTGTGCCTTTTTTGTATCTTGCAAGTCTTTCACATGCTAGCATGTTTAGAAAAAAAAAAAGTATTCCGGTATTTTCTCTTCCACTACCATGCAACAGTGAGTTGCACAGGTTATTAAATAGACATGGTACATCATAAAAGTGCAATTAATGCTGTTACATGGAGTGTTTTCTTATTCCTCTATTTTGGGTCATTGAACAGCAGCATGTGACTCATAGTTGAGAAGCCAGAGGCAGAACCATTTTCGAAGTGGATCAGAGCAGGCAGCATGTCCCCAGTGGGTTAGCAAAACAGGGGAGCAGCAGCCTCCAGCTGCAGACTTCAGGGTATTTAGAGCAGCTTCTCTGTTATGCTCCTACAGTCAGAAATGGACTTCTGTGTCTTCCCTCTCCTCCCTGGCTCTCCCCACTTCCCTCTTTATGGTTATAATAGCCTCAGTGGGGTTTGAACGCAATCTTTCAATATCCCATGACCAAACCTCTGCAGATAGCATGGAGAATTGGTTTCCATGCCTGAGATGCCAGGTTTGGGAGAGCATGCTGATGCATTATGCTGAGGAAGGAAATGGAGCGGACTAAAACTAACCTGGGAATATCAGCAGATTGTGGTATTTTTGTGGAGAAAGTGAGAGGGTCTATGGTAGCCCTGATTAGTTTCCCCGCTGGGTTTTCAGCAGGGTTATGGATTAAGAATTTCCTAGGAACGTTATGTCCTGGGCTTTGTGCAAATCAAACTACAAGTGCGGCCAGCTTCATGGTTATTGGCGTGCTGCATAAAAATGTGCTTCTGTGGCTGCGAGTGGGCGCACAATTCTAAATATTTGCTTACGAATCATGAGGAGCCACAAAAACAAAACACATCAGCGAGAGGAGGAGGGAGAAAGAGTCTGAAATGGGGTCGAATGACCCCTGCCCCGTGAGCCGCCCAGTGCTGCATGCAGCCCCGGTCATGCACGCGCTGGCTGTCCTCCCAGCTACCAGCGGTGCCAGCGAGCCCGACGAGCAGCACTGCAGCCCCGTGCTGTGCCGGGCTCTGCCGCCCGCCTCGTGACCGCCCCAGCGCGGCTGCTCCTGCAGGCAGAGCTCTGCTGGGACCCAGCGCGATCCCCACTGACTCCTTCCCCACACGTCGTGGTGGGTTGGCCCTGAGAGCACATCCTGGAGATCATGCAGGGATCCACCTTGAAGGAGTAGCAAATTTTGTTTTTTTTTTTTTTTTTTTTTTTTGCCACAGATTGCCTTGCTACAGAGCCAGTCTGTATCCATGACAGGTTTACTCTACTATCAAACCCACAGGAGACCTGCGTGACCACTTAGACTATAAATCTGTCCCTTTAATACGTTTAGTCTGCGGCTAGCCATTTCTCTCCTGTGATGTTTCTCATCTCTTCACTTCTCTGCTTCAAATTTGCCATTATTCTTTCTTTTTTTTTTTCTCTCATTTCTTTCTCTCTCCCTTTCCTTCCCTTTTGCTGACAGAGTGCCCTGAACCTACCAGGGCAGGTAGCCCTGAACCTACCAGCCCTACCAGGTGGGGTCTGGTCCTGCCATAAGGTTGACGTGTCTCCTTGCCTTTTATCCTCACCTCTCTCCTCATTTTAAGATGCTTCTAAGGGCTCAGAAGGGAATATCAGAATGTGGCAGCAAAATCTTAAACCTATTTATCATCTAGCTTTGTTACGGTCCTCCTCTTATTTCCCTTTCAAGAAGGAAACATGGGTCTGTTTTCTTTTTCTGCAAGTTTGTCGTATTTTCCTTCTCTCTGAGCTCCTACAATGGATGTGAAAAGCCTTCATGCTGGCCTGAAAGGCACAAGGGAAGGAAGGCCAAATTAATGGTTGGGGGGATCTGGAAGAAGTTATGGAGAGTCTTTCACAGTTAAAGCGAGGAAATGCTGGCACCTTTATATTGTAAACAATTTGTAATGGTCTAGCCTCTGAGAAGGAGACAGTAGTGATGGGTTTGGAGTTATGGAAAAACATTTCAACCTTACATCTTATTAATTCTCCTGCCTTCTCAAAAGACTCTGGGGATCTGATCTTGCATCCCATCTACCCTCTTGCTGTCTGAGAGTCCATCTGGAAAAGTGCCCATAATGCCTCCTTTTCCACATGTAATCTATCTGAATAAGAAAGTTATATTGCTGTTCATGGGCGTGCATATATATATATGTGTGTGTATACACACATATATACATATATATATATGTATATGTGTGTATGTGCCCTGCAACACGTTTCTACAAAGGTGTACACACTGATCATGGACACAGAAAACAGTAACTCTATACCCACATGCAAACTGGGAAGAAATGGTGAAATGAGGTTTACCTGCTCTTCCTGGTGGGACACAGGAGAACAAATGAAGGCAATGTCTTCTGTGCCCGGATGTGGTGAGGGGATGGAGGCAAGGTGGCAGGCCCATGTGGCTCATGATGGTGGAGCAGCTTTTGTTAAAGCCACCCAACAATCCCTGCTGCAGCTTGAACCTCTCTCCTCAGTGCACGGTGTTGCATAAAGTCACCATCTGTCCTAAAGTGATGTGTGCTTTTAACAGCATCAGCACCCACAGCGAACGGGTAGTGCTTTTTTACATTTAATCCCCTTGGCATGGATGCTAGTTGTTATTTTGCTTTCAGCTAGCAGGGAAATTTCCCCCATGTTCTTTGTGCTGGCCCTGATTTGGATCTGTCAGTCACACCATTTGGAAAAGAATGAGGGAAGGAGTCATTTTCTGGTATCGCTGCGGCGATAAGAGACCAGAGCCGAGAGATTTCCATACCTCGTTTGGTGTGTTCATGAGTGGGTTAGTGGCCTAAAAATGCCATCTTTGGCCTTAGCCAAAGTGAGCTTTTCCAGTGAAGCAGAGAATGGAAATTACTGTATGGAGGGAAGGCAGTAGATTGCAGCGTTGCTTGAAGAAAGAGCAGTGAGATCTCCAGGCTGAACTGGCAGAGTAGCATTTTGCAGGCACCGCTATTTTTTAGCAGAAAGTGTCAGCTTTTGACTTAATGGGCCACAGGACAGATTGTACACAGAAGGAATTGAATCTGGGATCGTGGAGTCTCACTTTGTGAGCATGCTGTTTCTGGCATCCAAAGACCTACTCCGCCAGGGTGTTTGTTTCTCTCACATGGAATATCTCTTATCTCTTTTCCTGAAGCTCTTCAGAAGCAAAAATAAATATTGTATCTGTTGTACAGGGAGGGGAAGCAATTAAATCTTCTTTTTATGACCTCAGCATCTTCCCTCACATCAAAAATGTCAAAGCCGCGAAGTCTAATATGTTTTGTCATTCAAGCTAGTCAAAACTAGGATTCTGTCTTTCAAAATAGGACAAAGCTGTCATGTCTAGCCAGCTTAGCTAGATGCATTGAGCAGATTCAGATAGCTTAAATTCTGCCTAAATCCTTGTGTTTCACCACAGCTGTCTCTAGGCTTTCAAAACTTCTTATCCATCAATGATTAAGAAAAGTATTACTTAAAATTGAGATCATGCAAATGTGGGCCCTAATCACTGAAATTGGGGTCTCAAAACAATGGCAGGTACAATACTAAATCTTGGCTATTTCATGTACCTGGCCACAGTAATTGGGGAAGGTGAGAGAGAAAAAGAAGCCATTTCTGCTCTCGCATTCTTCAGAAAGTTTGCAGAATACACCAAAAGCAACGAGATACTAAAACAGCCCTGAAATATCTAAGATGCTGTTAAAATGGACAGCTCCTTTGTGAATCTTTGAAAAACATTCAGTGCCTGGCGAGCACTACTGTAAATTACATTATATTTTACCTCTCAGATAGTCCTTTTCATTAGCAGATCCCAGGGCGCAGCTGCAAGTGTAATGCCCGCATCTGCAAAGAAACTAAGCAGCCCCTCTGTACGTGCAAGCTGGGCTTTGCTGCTGCACCTATTGCCTAGCCTTCATGGGTAGTTCCCGTCGGTGGGTCGGTGCCAGAGCGCTGCAGTCGTGTCCAGACATCCCGGGTCCGGGTATTCATGAGTGTCTCTTGGCCTGCATGGGCTGTTTGCCTCGTTTTGTTTTTTCCTCCCCTGCCCTTTTTGGGTGCTTTCCACGGAGGTGGGACCTTATGCTCTGCTTGCTGTGAGCTCCGTAGCTGAATCCCACTTTTTGGCACAGTGCTGCCTTTGTAGGTGTTCTCTGTTTACAGCTCCTGTCCTCGGGGACCCATGACACTCAGAGCAAATTTAAACACTGAGATATTGTAAAGATCCAGGAATCCCAGGCACTTTTCCCCTCTACTAGCAGATATATCTGCAGGTCCTGGCAAGATAATACCTGCTCATCTGCCTTTCCCTGCTGCTCTTTCCTCCTCATTCCTGGGCATTTGGGGGGCTTTAATGAGAGCTCTTGAAGGACACCCGTGGTCCTGTGCCCCTCGCAGAACATTTGTGGCTGTTCTGTTTTCCCTTCCTTCCCTAGGTTTCCTCTCTAACGACCAAGGAAATGCTCTTGCTTTTATGGTAACCGGTTCCCTCCATAGTCTGTGCTCCCAGCTGCCTCGCCAGTCACATCTTTCTTGCTTCCTGCTTCCAGCCTTAGTTTCAACTTGCAAAACTGGCTTGCTCTAGGCAGCTGCGAGGTGGTTTTTCTGTTGTTCCCTGTTTGAGTGGGCAGTCATCAAAGTTTAATGCGCCTCCTTTGTTATCATTTTCATCGCCTTTGGATTTTAGTTCAACTTAGAGGGGAAAAAAAAAAAAGGAAAAAAAAAAACAGAACAAAACAGGAAAAAAAAAATCCACAACAGAGAAGGTATCAGAGCTTCTCATTAAAATGAAGCTTGGAGCCTGCCACTAATACTCAAGCCCCCAGTATCAAACAGAATTCATAAGCTTTGCACAGACAAATTGCCCAAATGGTCACAGCAACTGGTATGTGTGCACCTCACCGTCCCGCGTCGCTTGATCTGGAATGCAAATATTGGCTGTCGCTCCCATGGATGGGAGAGTGTGTGCACAGTGGGTGCAAATGCAAATAGCATCCCTTGGAGAAATGACCGTGAAGCTGCCGGTGGTCATGGAAACCACGGCTGCCTTCCCTCCCCTTGGCGCGCGGGGAGCCTGGAACAGTTTGTTCTCGCCGTAGCCGCCTCCCGCACAATCTGAGCGCGCCTGTGAAGTCGGATGTGGCGAGGCTTTGTGCTTTCAGCGGCAGCCCGCATACAGTTAACAGGCTTCCCCACACCCCACCAATGCCCCTTCAAAGGGAAAATTAGATCAAAGTTTTATCAGTTCCCTGTGTTTGAGAGTAACACATGCCAGGATTAATAGTTCTCAATTTTTCAGAAATATTAAAATTTGCTCTCTATTGTCAGGACAATACATCTTTTCCCCTGCAAGTTCATCTTGCTCTAAGAATGACCGAGCGATTACTGACCCCAATTACACAATTAAAATCTTTGAAATAATACTGTTTGATATTAAACAATTACATTTCTCATATGAAAATATCACCATTCTCTTGCCAGCTCAGAGGGTATTAATAATGCATCTGCACAGATTCTATTGTGTGTTAATAATGAATGTCTACAAAACCTTATAGGATGTTAATACTGCATGTACCCACAAAGCTCTATAGGATGCTAATGTACACCCACAAGTCCCTAGGAAATGCAAGTAGTGAATCCATAGCGAGAAAACTGTATTCTCTGTCCATCTCTGTTCTGTTATTACTGCATTCTGCTCTGGGCAGCAGCATGTCACGGGAAGTCTTGAACAAAGTTCGTATTTGAACAGCAGGAGCGGTCACGTGCTCCTGAGATTGATTTGAGAGACAAACCACAGTCAAAGAGCTGTGTTTGGCTTGGGGTCTAAGGCATGTGGGTGGCAAACATTGAAAGTAAGGGATGAGACCGCTGAGAACTGGCGGATCTTGCGCTTGTCTGAGCATGAGATGGACTGGACAGCGTGAGGACTTATGTGGGGCACATATGGGGCTAATCAGAGGTCAAAAGGGAAATGTGGAGGATGTTGGTATGCAGAGATAAAAGTTCTAGTATGAAACTCCTATTGTATTTGCAAAACAGGCGTACGGCAGATGACTTCAACCCCTGGATGAAATCACAGAAGGGTTGAGGTTGGAAGGGACCTCTAGAGATGACCTAGTCCAACCCCCCTGCTCCAGCAGGGACTCTGTCACCCTCATGGTAAAGAAATACTTGACAAAACCAAAACTGCCCAGAACAAAACAAAAATGGGAACTGTGTGGTAGAATTTACAGATGCTGGGACCTGAAATATGTGACATAATATCTGAAAAGATGAAGTAGGAATCCCAGGATGGAAAAAAAGCCATAGAAAATACACTGAAGGGAATGATACGGCCCTCGCTCCACTGGTGCTGGATTAGATAACATAAATAGTTACTACTGTCTGTGCTGTCTGTAATTATGTCATGACTGTATATTCTTATAACTCATGATATAAGCATATATACTGATAACATATGAAGAGTGAATGCTGGTTAACAAGTATCCACAGAATTTCCACAGCAATTTTTGTCTCCCAGTTTGCTCTGGGATATTGAAATGTGTAATCCTTCATCTCTGAAAATAATTAAAAGAAGTGGCCTCGCTGGATGACACTAATGAGTGTTTACGTTTCCCTGCCAGAGGTTAATAATTCAAACCTACAAAATAGAGGTCACTTGGTGGTTGTGGAAAGGTCTTTCTCCCTCATCATGTTGCTTCCTGAGCACTGCAAGCAGGAAAAACTTCTCCCTGCCAAACTGTGTTTGAAGTTGCAACGAAGGAAAGGTCCCCTACAAATTCAGTGCTGCTGCCAGGGTAAGTTTCATTGTGGTGGACAATAAAACTTCAAGTGTGTCCTGGCACTGAACGAAAGGGAGCAACCTCCTTGGCAGGACGGCTGGTGGTGCCGTCTGGCAAGCTCAGCGCTGCTGGTAGCACCTTATGTGGGATAGTGGTGAGCTCCTTCCTGGTGCTCGGGGGAGCTGTCCCCGGAGACAGTTTCACAAGGAGGGCAGAGCAAGAGGATGTGTTCAGCGTGTAGCGCTGTTTGTAGGAGCGAGTGACTTGGAGATAACATAACCCCTGACCAGTGGAGTTGGAAAAATAAAATACAGCAGGAAAAAAAAAAGAAAAAGCCTAAACAAACCTCCAGACAGGTCCCTTAGGAATAGACTGAGGCACTATATAACAAAAGAACTATTTGCTTCAAGTCTAAAACACTCCTCTTCTGTGTTCTCTCTCTGTGTGTATTGCAGTGCATATATTGACTGGCAGGAATGTTCATGGGAACAGTGAATTTTATGTAAATATTAGAGACTATTTGCAGGAAGCAAAATTTGAACTCATAAAACTAGTATTCTCTGTGGAGGCCTGATCATAAAGGTTACTCAGAAAACAGAAATATACAGTGGGATTTGTGGCATATGTTTAACAAAAGTATATCTAGCCCAGCTCGTTTTGAATACTGACCATCTGAGAACAAGTTGCAGACAAACAATATAGTGAGAATTATTTCCTGAGACAAGTCAGTAAATAATAATAAATGACAAATAAATTTGAGAAAATTACGAGCTGCTTTTGGACGATTCATGAACAGAAGTGAGGCAAAATTAGTCAGATAAATTATTCAGAATGAATGAATCTCTCAGCTCTAATTAAAACACTGTAGGGTATTAATAATACATGCCCACAGAGCCACAAACAGGATCCTGTAACCAAAAGTATCTGTCTGTGTCAGCATGACAGGCCTTCCCATCCTCTAAGAGGATGTTGATGGTACCAAGCGTGTCTCAGCATCTTGTTGTGTTTGAGTGCTGATGCTGTGGTTAGTGTGGTACGTGGTTTGTGGTGCAGGGGATCTTTCCTTCAGATGTTTTTTGTTTGCTTTTGAGGCCGCTTTCCCAGCCCTCGGGGAGTTTGTGGGGAATAGATATAGCGTGACAGCCTTGCCTTATCTTAACACAGCATAGACTTTTCCTTCATGAGCGTCACACGATCCTTTTCCAAGATATGGATACAAGCAAAGGACTAAGGGCTTCATCTGAAGCTGCTCCAGGCATCCTGTGGGACACCTCCTTTCCCCTCTTCTCCACCCCGCTCCATCTATATAATTTAGTTTTGGTTTTGATAGAACTGTGTCTTTTTACGCTTGGGAACTCCATCCAGAGCCGTTCCCCTTACCCTGGTTCCCTGCCTGACAGAGAAGGAGTAGTCAATGAGGAAACTGTTGAATGCTTTTCCCTTTATCCCCAAGAGATCTCCTGGCCTTCCATGTTCCCATTCATCAGTTCCCTCTCTACTAGCTACCCTCACAGCTCAAATGTCTTTTATCTGCCTAAGACCAATCACTCTTCCCCTTTTTTTTTTTTTTTTTTTTTTGCTTGACAAAAGGAATCAGACTTTAATAAGAGCAAGCTGCAAAATATCAGAATTAATCCCCTTGCCCTCATGGGGCTGGTGCCACAAGTGGCTGTGTGCCCTTATCGCCACCAAACCCTAATTCACCAGTTACATCTCTTCTGATAGCATAAATACCTGCCACGCAGGTGTCTTGGGCTGACAAGATAACATGTTATCAATCAGACATCCCCAGTTCACGCGGAAAGCCCATCTCCCTTCCACTTGTTTCATCTGGTAGCAGATAGAGCGCTGGGGAAGGGAGGAGCTGAAAAGTTAAATCTCTTCTGTTCCCATACAGCTAAATCACACATCTCTTGCCTTTACCAAGCAACACATTTCTCTCCTGTAATTCACCTATTAGCGGCTATGCAGCAGTGTTGTTGCAGAAAAATGGGTAGGGAGTAACTGACTGTGGAATCACATTAAGCTTTGTCATAACGCACAGTGGTGGAGTGGGCACTGCAGAAACTCCTCTGTCAAAATTACCCGTCGGAGGGAAGGGCAGGGGGAAGCACCCTATAAGACAGAGCATGTTTGGAGCATGTCCCACTTCGCATTGCCCAGGGTATCACTGCCATGGCCCTGTTTCAGGGAAATGCAGGGCTGCCTAGGCCCTAATTCCCCCATTGCAAGTAACTGGGAGACTCCTTCCAAAAGCAGTTGCATGGGGAAAAGTTGCCTTTGGCAGGGGCCATGTCTCTTCTCCAGGTGATGGGAATGGGCTGAGCCCAGTGCCCGCTGAGGGGGCAGTCTGTGCAAGCCCTCTCTGCAAGCAGTGTGGGTAGGATTTCCCTGGCTCAAATAGTCAGACCTATACAAAACACTGAGTAGACCAGCCTGACCTACTCGCTGCAGTCTGATCTCAGTGCTGACCATCGCATACAGAGGACCTGTTTAAAAGTCTAACTAAAGAAAAAAGCGAAGAGTGGTACTTCCAAAGGAAAGGGGTGGCGATGCAGTGCCGTTTTCATTCCTGGGAGGTGGCATTTTCTCTGCTCCACAGCACCTTCGGTTCACAGAGTAGTTGATGATGTGTGGGGAGGGAAATAAGCAGCAAGAGCAAATGACCTCAGAGGCAGCAAAGAGCTTGGTTTCCATTGCAAATGCCCTTATTAGGATGGGAAAAGGTAGGAATAGGAAAAAAAAAAGAAAAAAAAGTCTTTTCAACTGTTTCCACACTAGTTGCTCTAGAAGGGGTTATTGTTCCTTAAAATACATATTTAACCCTATATTCTGAAGTGTTTTCTATTCAAGAAAGGGAAAGTTTTTAAAACAACAAGGAATCTAGGTGCCTCACAGTCCAGTATTTATCTTGAACCCTAACCTGTACTCAAACTGTAATAGGTGTGGAGCAGGGACTGTGTGTTTAGTAAAGACTAAAGATGTGCAATATGTAGCACAGCAGATTTCGTTTTTGCAAATGTAACTCCCATGTGCCGCCTCAATACACAAAATTAGTGATGATGATAACTTGCAGACAGGTCTGATTCTGAGAAGACCAGTTGTGTGGGAGAGAAAAGGAACAGTGTTGGTTAAAACCAAATTATATATGTTCCTGTACACTCTTGAAGTTGTTGTTCCCTTTCAGTGACTGTCCTTGCTACTGACTGAAAAATTAAATGATTCCTTAAGGTGAAGACTTGATGTGCTCTGGTCCCAAAGCTCCCAGGTTTAAGCTGTGGGCAGATGTGGTATCTGCCATCACTCACATTACTCAGAAATCAAAATGCTTTAGCTGATTATGTCAGTGAGAGAATCTGCCCCATCCTGACTTCAGGTGCTGCTCTAATTGTAAAGAAGGAATTAGTGGAGCCAATGTCCCCTTTCTGAGTCACCAAGAGTAATTAGCGGTCTTGATCACCCCAGTCCCTCAAGTCGCAAGAGTCACCACCTACTGCGGTGCTACAGGGAGATCAGCTCTGTCCTCAGGCCCTCCAATTTTCCATGTCACAACTGACATTACCTGCCAGACCTCTACCTCCTTTTTGCCCTTGGGACCTCTCCATGGAGACACCTGTCTTATTAGATTAGGAGAGTGCCCTGTGGGGACATGGAGATGTATGGATCACGTCTCTTGCAGTTTCCATCTCCAAACTATGACATGTCATCGATCAACAACTTCTTGTGTCTCCTCTCTCAGTCATTAACGACCTTGATGGACACCTTTCGCTGCTGAAGTGTATTGTACTGCCATGTTTTTACAGCACTGAAAAACATGGCTGTGATGCTGTTGGAAGTGTCCTGTTTCTTCTCCAATACTATGATTTTTCTTATGGCCACAGTGAGAGAGAACATTAGCATGAATGAACATGATGGAGAGCTATAAAGTTTTTATTACTGCAATTTTAGGCTGTTCATCTTTTGAGTGGCAAACTAACTCCTTGGGAGGGAAGTGCTTTGGGAAGCACTCTCTGAACTGTTTGGGGAGGAATCCCAGTGGGAACAGGGGAGATGAAGGACAAGAAAATGGCATAAAAGGTGTTTTGCCATAATTTACCCTTGGCTGCACTCAGCCAGCGTGAAGTTGTTGTTTTGACACGGCCTGCCCTGGTATAATGGAGAACAGTACTTAGCCTCTAACAGTTGCTAATTTGGAGCTGCTTACTACGATTAATAAGCTCTTCTTGCGCAATGCCCAGCACAGCTATAATGACATGTGTACATACTGTGGACATGTGGTTGAGCACACTCTGCATGTATAACCACTATTCTCATATTTGCTTCCCTTGCCCCTCCTTCTCCTTAAAGAAAAGATAATTTCCATGCATCTTTCCCTGATATCTGGGGCTGTGACTCTCAGCTTTGGGCAAGTCTGTATGGGTGTGGGTTGTTTTGTCACTTACTACCAGGGCCCTCTAGAGCTCTCTGAGTTTAAATTTATGCGTTCCAGCTTTTATTGCTGTGCCACTTGGCTCTTTTGAATTATCTCAGTCACCAAATGAATTTTATAGTCCATTGGGGGCTGTCCATGCTTGTTAAGGTGATATTTCCATCTCCAGCGTGCCGTGGAATCTCATCCGCCACGCAGCGATCGCTTTTACCCGCCAGCTGCCTATTGCCTCTTCATGAAGCTCCCCTGCTCCTTAGAGACTCATGCAGCGCCTGGAAGATGAGTTGTGCGCGGGGCTTCTGAAAAATATGTGCAACTCGCTGTGCACAACAGGACACAGCTTTTGCTCAGTAAAGAAGTGAAATCCGTGTTGGTGCAATGCTGGGTCTTGCCTGGTGCGAAGCGGGTTCTGCTCAGTGCAGCGAATGGCTGGAAGCTTAGCAAGGTGAGGGACTGTGTACCATTGGGCCCCATGTCAGGGGTTTCGGGTGCATCCCCCAGAAAAGAGGGCCTACCAAGTGGAGGGGATGGCTCTGTGATAGGCACTTACAGAAAGGGCAGGGATATTAGCACGTACTGTAAAGGGTTTCTTATGGCACAAGTCCCAGGGGCATGGCACTAGTGAAGACTCTGTCTTTGTATAAAGCTGCTACCAAGGCTGTTGTGACAAAAACAAGGAGCACTGTCATGGTGCAGATGGACACTAGGACCAGGCCTGGCACTTCCTTTTTTGCACAAGAAAGCACTGCACTTTGTTGTTTTCCCTCCTGCTTCCACCCCTTTGCTTAAAATGTTCTTTCCCCTTCTTCTGGAAGGGTTCTCGTTTCCTTATCGGGTCCCTGATGTCGCTTTAGTGACCTGCTGGAAATCATCAGAGTCGTAGGGACATTTCTGAGACTTCCCAAGCCCTGGCTTAGGTTTCAGTCTACAGTGGATCTGTGCGGTGGCAAAGATGGGAGAGGGAGTGAGGAGTTTATCACTCTGCAGTGATGAATGCTCTGGACTTTATGTGGTGTTGCGCTTGGAGGAGCAGCCCAAGGGCAGACCTAATAGCTTGGACTCCTGCAGGGATCACAAAAACCTCCACAGCCGTCTCTGCTTCTGAAAGACCACAGCCGTCTTTCCCTGGAGACTTCACCTCCTCACGGCGTTTCTCCCAGGAGCGCTACGGCAACCTTTGGCTTTGCTGTTTAGATATCTCAAAAAGATTATCTCTGCTTTTGAGTCTCCCCTGCCCTGATTTTGCTAGGAACTACCACCAAAAAGCAATTTGAGAGTCCTTTATGCACCTTGCTGGCATGACTGGTCAGCAGCTCAGGAATTTCTGCAATCGTTTTCCAGAAGGGTGCAGCTACAGAGACCAACTAACTGTATTTTTCAACTACGGTGTGTTGTCCATCATTCAGACGTGTGTTTGTCCATCATCAGTTCTCCAGGTGATCTAATGTTCTTACATTTTCACCCAACCCCCTTATCAGAGCTCCCATAGGGTTCGCCCACCAGAACTTTCTGGTTTCTCTTCTCTGCGCCAAGGGCTCCTGGTGGTGTTTTTCAGCCAGTCTGCGCTGGACATAACGTGATGTTGTTTCCTTTCTCTGTTCCTGCTTTGTAAACTGCTAATCAATGATACTTTGCAGCTGTTTCCATGAATCATTTTCTTAAGCCTGTCGTAAGGCTAATTGGTTTTCAGTTTAAGTCCTGGATCTTGCAAATGATTGTGTGCAGGCATTTTGCAGGATCTGGGCCCCAAATTTTCATTCTCCACTGTCATTAGCTATGTGAGATTCTGTGTTAATCCCTCTCCAGCTAACTGCCCCCGCAGAGTAATTTAACTGCTTCATTTTAACCTGGTCTACCTCTTCCTGCCAGGCTCTAGTGCATTCTTGTATCACACGTGCAGCAGCCATTGTGTATCTCCCACTGAGTGAAAATAAAAGCAAATTATAAATAAAATACAGCTCAGAATTAGACATTTCCGTCTTTTCCCCTGTTCCCTCCCCTTAAAGAGAGATTCCACTATGGAGTTATCGTGTCAATCATTTAACTAAACTGTACGTATCTAGTGTTTTTAATCTCCCCTCATAAATCAATCCCTTTGGGCCCTTATCTAGTGCAGCTGTCTGGAAATTAAAAAATAAAATAGAGCTCACAATAGGAAGAAGCCTGAAATGTCTTTGGAGGGAGAGGAGCAATGAAGGATTGAGTGGTAGCAAATAATACTTGGGATTTTATAAGCCCTTCCATCTAAGAATCTCCATGTACTTTGCAAACAGGAGTGAGTTAAGGGTCATTGTGTCCCCTGTGAGGCTGGGAAGTCTTGTCACAAATCTGCATCAGCTAGCACTTGCCTTTATGAAGCACGTGTAGCTCTTGGAATTGCTCAGCCACTGCAGGGGTTGAACACATTTCTTCTTGCCACAGAAAATGAGCCTCTACCCGTCTTGGATGGAGCTGGCAAGGAGAATATTCCCATTAGGAGCAGAAGGCCTCTGAGAGAGATGAAAAATTTGGACCTCTTTTAATGAAGGGCACTGGTTTAAATGTATCTGCAATAATACATTATATATACGCTGTATTTCAGAGGCAGGAAAATTCAGGCACAGAAAGACCAAGTGGTATGTCTAGCATCACGCAGCAAACCCAGGACAGAAACTGGGAATCGTCATCAGTTGCTTTAGCTACAGAAAGATCCTCCTTTCTGCAAGTAGCAGCAAGTTTTGACTGCTTGTGGGCAGCAGCATGAAATTTGGGCTCTACAGCCAGGGATTCGATTGAGCAGCTTTATCAGAAACTCCAGATTTGCTTACAGGCACCATGGGAACATTGTTTCTCAGGAGATTTCTGCTGCTTCCTGCTTCAAGGAAGATTGTTTTAAAGCAGGACAAGAGCAGCTGTCTTTCTTATGGTATCTTGGCATCCCGCGCCACATCCCCAGAGCTCTGGGAAGGCACATTGGCCTGTCCTGAGATGAAATAGGAGAAGTTAGCAGGTTCTTTTCAGGTCTGGCTGGATTTCTGAATGTATGCTTGCACTTGTTCTTCTCTTAGCCTTATTTCTCCAACCCATCCCCAATAATTATCTCTTAGAATCATCCTTTCCCTCCACCCTGATTCTCCTTAACTGCTCATTGAGATTACGAAACACCCTTTCAGTCTCTCTCTCTCATCCTCATTAAATCTCCTTTTTACTTTTTTTTCTTTATCTTCATCTCCTCCTTCCTAGACTGTCACTAAATTAAAAAAGAAAAAAAGTAAAGAAAAGCTCTTTAATGTGTTTTTAAAAAACGTCTTTGAAAACGATACCGTCTGTGTCGCTTCTCCCTGTCTGTCTCTCTTGCCTTATTTATTTATTTATGTCCACAGACTAAACTGAAAACTGGTATATTGATAAAAGTCACAGTGGCTCCTGTTTGCTGATGATTAGGTGCAAAGAAGAGGCCTTTCCCTGTTCAAATAAATAAATATACAAAACGTTATTTAAATTGAAAAGGCAGGCTAGGCATGTACATTCTTCCTCCTTCCACCACCCCATGTCAGCACAGATGTCTAGGAAAGAGTCTGGAGTAGAATCCAAAGATAAAAGCAGAGTTTGCCTACAAATGTGTACTTAACTCCAGGCACTGATTCCTGAAACGGCTGATGTCTGACGGCCCTTGAGAGATGTTCTGGTTGCTAGCAGACTACAAATTGCGGCATCTCAGCACTCATGGCTTCCATTAGTCAGCCCTAGAAAGGAAATGGTACAGAAGAGCAGCTTCTTACCCAATGAGAGCTGGAACGGGATGGTCTTGATTGAAAGGGGAAACAAAAAGATGTACCTCCCTGGTCTGGAATACAAGAGGGCTCAGATGAAAACATCTCAGAATGCCGTCAAGTTTGGGGAGATTTATAATCTATATTAATGTGCTCTTAGACAGCAAGGCCAGATAATACCATTAACTCATCTTGCCTCTGACGGGTAAGTGCTGAAACATGATGAGCACATATGTCCATAGTATTGTGGATCCATTTAGATCTATAGTATTAAGAGTTGTGAATTCACAGCAGCCTAGGCTTCTGTGTTTGCAATGTGCAGCTATGCAGAGCGGTATGCCTTCAGCAAGTAAAATTTACAGCCTTGCAGCACTGGAGCTCTTGGCAAATGAGACTACAAGATTGAAGGTTGCTTGCTGCAGTTATACTTACAGGCTGGCAATGGACTTGGTAACTCCTGGTGAGGAAGATCGAGACCATCTGTGTAATCCAGTTCAGCCATCTGCCTGTGCACCAATATGCAAGAACTGGGTTTGACTGTGGCGTATAAAATCGCAGAAATGTCGGTTGGCAGCAAACCCCTGGTTGGGCCTGTGGTCTCCAGTCCAGCCTCCTGCTTGAAGCCAGACATCTACCAGAATCCAGTGAGTCTGAATCAAAACGGCTACAATCCCCTGAGGTCTTTTCCTCCTTTCCCTACTTTTCCTGCCTCATGGCTGCTTCTACCTCCTTGCCACTTTGCCAACACTAGGGCAGCCCTGGCTGTCTACCCAAGTATCAGTTCCAGAGATACACAAGGCAGCCTGTTGCAAAGCCAGTGTAGATCCAGCTGAATTGATTTGCTGTGGCTCTTCAGTTCACGTATAACCTATTCATGGCTAATAAACGAAGCCTTCTTCATCACTGGGGGATCACTTCTATAGAAGTGATCCAGTGTGTCCAGTGAATACACAACAGAGGTTTCTGTATCTCTGTATAAAGGCCTTGCTGTGGAAGGTGAGGCCACTGAGTAAAAAAAAAAAAAGAGACTCTTTGGGTAGTTGGGAAGAATAACCTATCCTTCCAGTCAGCCTGCCATCCACCCACCTCTGAACTGGGGAGTCCATGTTGCAAATAAAACGGTATATCCCTAAATGAGAATTCACATCTTCGCTGTTGAGGTGCTTGGCACAAGCCCAAGAACATTCCAGCCCAGGAAGGCAGTGGTGGATATGTCTCCTTCAACATGTGCTTGAATTAGAGAAAAGGAGCTGAATTAGGAGAAAAAAAAAAGAAAAAGAAAAAAAAAAAAAAAGAAAAAAAAAAACACAAATTGGTAAAATGAAGAAATCAAAAAGTTAAATTAAGATAAAGATGGAGAAGCCAGAAAGAGCATACTCTGCATCATGGGGAAAGCTCAGTGTGAATTCTCTTCAAGAGGTGGATCCAATCATGGAACAGCAGTTAAGGCTTTTCCCCCAACCATTAACCTGTAAAGAGCAGCTTTACAGGTTACTGGTGGGACCATATGGATCTATAATACTGGGAACAAAGTGCCATTGTGATTAATGACCGATCTTTGTGGTTTATACTGGAAGTCACCACATAATAACACAAACTCCCATTGCTGCTGTCCCACTGTTCCAAGGACTTCTATGATTCTTTTTAGCTTGCCTGTTATAGAAACTAGAGCTGAAAAAGAAAATACAAAAAAAAATGTTGCTGAGAATCCAGTGAAGGTAGAAAAGGTTCTGAGGAGGAAGTATTTCTGGCAGACTTTTCAGTCAGACGCCTGTACCTGATCTGTTCAGACACCTGTACCTGATCTGTTCTGGTAGTATTTGCCTCAGGACAGAGGTGGCATCAGTTTTCAGCTCAGGGATAGAAGCTGGCCAAACAAAATCCAGAACACATTTATCTGGAGCTCAAACTATTGCTCTATGAAGTAGCCTTTGGTTTTCTACCTGCGCATGCTAGAAAATGGCAGCGTGTTTATGCAAGGGTGGTATCTGCATGTGACTGACAGGCAGGATGTTGTGTGGCTATACTAGAAGTACATGTTCTACAATCGCATGCATGTCTTGGTTTTGCTAGAGAGACTATCTCATCCATGGCAGGGGTGGCTCCTTACTGCATTCTTGATGTCTGGAGTTACCACTCCTCAAATTATCTGTGAGTCTTAATGGTAACAGATAGGCTAATAGAGGGGTAGGGACCCCTTTAACATATTATATCTCAGAGATAATAAAGCATTTGCCAGGCTATTCTCTATTGTCTTATTCATTGCTTCTTCACTAATTATTATTCACTGCTCCCTATGGAGTATTTTGTTTTTGATGGCTCGTGTAAATGGCACATTTATTACTCGACTTGGTTTGAAAGTTAGAACAAATCTAGTTTATTCTAATAAAGTGAAAATTAAAACAGTTCTGGAAACAGAGTTAGGCAAAATGAGACAGTAAAATGCAGTTGATTATCTATACGACACTTCCACTGCCTTCCCAGCTCTTCATCCAGGAGGTGTCAGGAGGCAGCCTGTGTTCTTGCAACTCTGTTAAATGACAGCAAATGCCAGGAAGTATTTTTCATGAATGAACACTATGTACGGTATATGGCTTTAAAGTATGTACCTTTTCTGTTTAGGAACTAGGGGAAGGGCTCTTTCAAAGTTATTCCTGACCCCACTATTCTGTCTTGCTATTATTTTTTGCTGAAAAGAGAAGGATATACCCTAACATACTTCGCTCCCTTCCTGAAATTCAGTAAAAAAGTGAATCTTTCTCAGCTTTGCACCTCCTGTTCAACTGTGAGGACCTTCATTTTCTTTGGGGCCGACAGTTCAGAAGCAAGGTCCTCCAGGCCTCGTGCAGCTCCTGGTCTCCAAGCAGATGCTGGGATAACCAGCAGTCCTCACAGCAGGGAACATGAGTTCTCACACCGTGACCCAGTAGTGAGAGACACTGCAAGGACCCTTGTTGGTTTGCTCACAAAGCTATTTTCTAACTAAAGTGGGAAAAAAAAAGAAAAAAAAAAAAAAAGATTGTTTTGAGAAAGCACAACTTCCTTCAAGGGACACTAGCTTTTTCTAGATGGCCAGAGGCTTCAGTCAGAGCCCCTGACTTCGGTCTGCGGCTTTGGTGCAAGTTCTCCCTCTCTCTTTCCTTTGGCTATCCTGCCTGGTCAGATGGGCGTCTCTGGGGGACTTTGGGTCGTCTCTTTCCCACTAACTGCTGTTAGTGGGGCCTGCAGGCCAAAAAATAATAAAGTGTGGAGCCAAGGATTTTGTTGGGAAGGAGTGCAAATTACACAGTCCTGTGCAAGGAAGATTTCCAAGCTTCTTCAGGCTGGGAATATCATCAATTAAACATGGAGAAAATGGTTAATTAAACTAACATGAAAAAGCCTGTAAGGGTCCCAAAAAAGAAGAAAGGCCCAAGGAGATGGTGCCAGTTCCCTACGGCATATGGCAGAGCAGCAGCTCTCTCCTTGCTACAAATGCAGGTCTGTCACTTCAGAGGGACGTACGACAACTCTTTTAAGTCTGTGGCTGTCACCATGACTGAGGAGGGCCCATCCTGGGAGCCACTGTTGCCACCACCAGCACCTTCCACTTGGAAAAGGAGAAGGGGCAACATATTGTGGGAGATTTCCCATATTTTATCTAGGAAAGAAAAATATAAACTCCCTATTTCTCCCCCACTGGCGCCTGGCGTCTTTGCTGAGGAGGGCACTGTGTGGAGGCTGCCCATGGGAAGAAAGGTTCACAACATCCCCTGCTGTGAAGGCCTGGGGGACCCCCATTCCATGTGCTGTGGGGATTGAAACACTTTATACTTTTATCAAAGAGAATTTATATTGGACATCTAAAGCCCTTTAAAGACAGAGGCGACGCAAGGCTCTCCGTGTTTGCGACTGTTTGATGTGGGATCTTTTCAAGGGGCAAGTGGCTCTGGAGCAAGCTTGCCATCCCTCTTTTGGGCTGTACTCAGGCAAGGCCAGACAGGGGATCCTGAGGCTTGTTGTGGGGGGCTAGGCTGTATTGCAAGGGTCCGGCAGAGGAACGGGGAACACTTTTGATTAGCAGAAAGAAGGATGAGTGATGGAGCAAAATGTCTTTAGATCTCTTACAGCACTGCAATGAGCCCTTTCCCACAGGAAGATGTGACAAAAAAGTGAGCTTGAGCGCTGTGTTAGGAAGCTTGGTGCTTTTATGCTTCTGATGGCTGTGATGACTCATATCCTTGGCTTAGAAATCCTCGCTGTCCATTGCTGCCATGGCTTCCCTCAGTTCAAGCAGCAGTGCATCATTTGCTATTCTTTTTCATGTACACATAATGTGCTCAGTTGTGTGCAAACATGGAAGACACCATCACAAACTCAAAAGGCTTTTAGGGTACCATGGGAGGACCAGGAGGGTGATCAAGTGTTGGCAGCTCTATGTCTGTAGTGCAGAGAGGATATTTTTTAAATGGTTGGAGTGTGTCACTGGGAATTTGGTGTTCAAGTGTCATAATGTTTCTGTATTTTTAACTTGTTGGTCTCTCAATAGAATAAGGTTTAAAAGGAAGGGAGCAACTCGGGCAAATCAGACTTGTGATAGGATCCCACATACTGAAGGAGGCTTGGAAAGCAGCTGCTGGAGATGCAGCAGCTTTGCAGGAGGAAGCAAAGTAAAAGCTTGAGTGTGGTATTACTGGTTGAGAGGACTGGAGGGGACTGAGCTCATAGAAATTGAGGTCAGGTGAGAAGGACGGAGAAGCTGAAATTAATGTAGGTTTTCGCAAGCGAGAAGAAACTCCACTGAACACTGGAGAAGTAAAGGAGGGATCAGCCAGGATAGAAATGCTATGATGAGATTTCAGGATGAGGAGAACAAATGCTAATGGTATTCTCTGTATGTGCTGCATTTCGGAGGAGCTGGAAAGGCGTTGCACTGTATGGAAAGTAAGCAATAATGAGTGGCCAAGCATGTCTAGCAGCTGTCAGGGCAAAAAAAGAAGGGCTTGGGTGCTGACTTTATTGGAGAATCATGTTTATCCCAAGGGACTTTGATCTGTAAGTCTTTTCTTAGAAGGTTCATTATTTCCCCTGTCTTCCTGCCATCCCTTGCACTCAGTGTGGGCAGAAGTGGCTCCCAGGACTCAAGAGACCAGGCTGTCCTGCAGTGGCTGCCTTCCTCGTCACAGACCCACCAGCTCCCTAAAGGCTTCTGTGTTTCTGCGGTGGGCATGCAAATCAGTTAGGCCAGGAGAAGGGCCACAGTCTCCTCCAGTGAAGATGTTTAATTTTGAAATAAAAGAAATCATTTTGTGAATTAAACGAATCATCCTGTTAACAGTGCAGAAGAGCAAGGAATGATATGACAGGAAGCTGACATTTTAAGAGTCTGGTGGCACAGTCTGAGGCAAACGAAACACAGCTGAGCACAGCAGAGAAAGCAGTGGCTTTTAGAGCAATTGGAAGGTAATTAGCCTTGCCTACACCTCCTTCAATGTCCACTTGCTTTTAAACACCAAATTGCACCTTTTTTTCTGGCTGCCTCTTCAACCTGCACTTTCCATGGGAAAGCAGGAGGGCTGTAGGGTTGTTCCAGGCTGAACAGGGGAGAGCAGGATCGCTGTAGCTGCAGGAGCTACCACCTGTCTGGGCTGTTACTCTGTGAAGAAAGAGAGTGGTGAGGGATATCCAGCAAGTCATCCCGAGGAGGCAGTCTCCATGAAGCCGTTGCACTTGGTAGGATACTGGCAGCAGTAGCTGCTAATTGGTTGCTTAACTATTAAATAACATGTCTGTGCTCTCACAGGACATGCTACAGTAATAATTAATAGTGATTACATAATGATAATACAGTGGTTATACTAATAGTCCTATCAGCCTCTGTGTAGAAGGAGAGAGAGCTAATACTCTAAATATAGTAGTATCTATGTGAATAACAATCTTGATGAGAAGAGTATTGCATATAGTAAATATGGTAATTTATAACAAACAGTATAGTTCCTTATCTACTATAATCAGTCTTTGCAGCTTTTCTGTAATTAATTTGCATCATTTCAGTCTTGCTTATCTTTTTTTTCCCCCCTTCCCCCCTGCTGCATGGAGATGCTTCAAGAGCTGTTTCCCAGTCAAGTGAGGGAGTGAGCTGATCTGAGCAGATGCCCCTTAGCATTCATGCTAAACCTTTCAACAAAGACCTAGGTAGCTATGACAGACAGATTCTCAGGACAGCTGAGGACCCAGGACTTGGAGGGCTTTGCCTGGATGCCCACTTTCATTTGTATTTCATGTCTTTGCGCTATGTGTAAGTGAAAGGGATTAAACCTCTTCAGCAGGCTGAGTTAGGTTAGTGCCCATTTTGTCAAGGAACTCTGTTGCTCAATCCACACATGCCTATGGATTCACGCCTGTTGTCCTAGAAAAATCAACCTCCTCTGAACAACTCAAGTGAGCACAGGGATATAGCACTGGTGCACGCTACACGTTTCCTGACAGTGCCTTTGGGGAGTAACTGAGAGTTGCTCTACGTTTCTTGGAGCTTAGCCCCAGCTTCTGATGCTTTGGGTGCCGGCAACCAAAGGTGAAAACAGGTAATGCTGCGATCAGTGTCATCATAAATGCTAAAGAAAAAGGGGAAGGAAATGGAAGGAAAATCTTCTGTAGCTGCCCTAAGCAGGTGGCTCGCTACAGCTGAGATGGGAGGCTGTAGCCAGGGCGGGTAAGGCAGTTTTAGGAGAGGCTAGTTGCTCCCTCAGGACTCCTCCTCCTCAGCAGCAACCTAGGCAGGAGACCATTAGATTCAGAAATCCTATAAGGAATGATCCATGGTGACTGGGGAACAGCTTGTTACCTGTGGTTTGCAATGTATAGAGGAAATTAAGCTTTTCTCAGACCCAGATAGTTATACTCTGCAGAAGATAACATGGTTTGTGGGAAGGTAACTGATAGGCCTAGTGTACTGGACTGATGAAAAACGTAAGGTATCCTCAGTGAGAGGGAAGAAACCTTCTCAGGATGAAACCAAAGGCAAAGGACTGAGTAGCCTGGGCCTTGCCAGAGGTGGTGTAAGCAGAGAGGCAGCTCTGCCAGAAACCTACCCTTTGTTTCTGGCTTAACAACAAGCTGTAGCTACTGGGTCACTGCAACTGCAGGCACAAACTGTGGCTCTGAAACTGCTCCAGGTTTATTAATGCAGTGGCATGAGGCATGGCCACAGTGCTTGTCAGAGATCCAGGGAGCTTCTCAACAGCACTGACAGCTGCTTTCCTAATTGCAGCACAGTGGTGAAAGATCAGTACATTGGGTCAGATAATGGCAATGGATCCCAAAGCTCTGAAGTCTGCTCCTGAGACTGTGACATGAGGGGATGATGGACAAAAATTAGGCTCCCAAGTTGCTGCAAGAGCTTTTTAGCAATATTCAAGTAGTACTTTCAAATGTGGTTGTAGTGCTGGCCACAGTTTTGATGACAGAGCAGACAGCCTTTGCAATCTTAGAGTGTCCTTCGCTATCAGATGGCGAAGGCTGCCATACTGGGCAATTTCAGGGATGGAAGATACATTGTCTCTTAAGGCGATGCTTCCATTGGTGCTTGTAAGAGACCATGTGCATCTAACATGACTGAATTATCTGGAAGGCATTAGCAGTAGTACTAAGATAAAATAGATAAAATTTAATGGGAGAGGAATGGGTTGGTGGCACTCCAGAAATACAGACTTTTTTGTTGTTGTTGTTTCCTGGTGCTGGAAAGAGTAAAGGGGGCATTGCTTTTGCAAGAAATGTCTTACTTCTTTGGGAGCAGGAGAGCTTTTTCAAGTATGTAAACCACATGCTGAAACAACTCAGCTTGTCCTCTTACAAAATTCTTTTGTGTACTTCAGCCTTGGACTCTATGCAAATTACTTCTTAAATTCAGTTATTCAGTCAGTTAGCTCTTGAAATCCCATTATTATTACCCTAAAAACTGTGCATCTATTATACCAATAGGGTCTAGTTTTCTAAATTAAGCTAAAGGCTCAAGTCTGCTTAGACTGGTGAGATTTTTTGAGGCATGATATTCTTCCTATTGCGTTGCTGACCTGCTTGGTAGGGTCAGTGGAAATGTTGAGGGTCTTGTTGGGGGCAGATGTGGCCTCTGGCTCTGATGGAAGGCATGAGTAATAATTTGATCCGTTCACTGGGAGTTGGCTGTGGAAAAGACCAAATCATCTTTTGCTCATGCCTAATACAGTTAAGTGTGGACATTTCCCTGCCTTTTCTAGCTTTGGAGCAACAAAAAAGCACCCTCAGACAGTGTCTTAAAAAGCAATCTCTGTTCTTTGAAGATCAGCATTAGGGTTACAGAAGGTCCAAAATGTTGGAAATACAGTGTGCAGTGGTATCCTATAAATTGAATCTAATCCTTTCCTTAGGAACTGAAGTATCTTACTTTCTGGCTGCATTCTGGCCCAGCACTCATGCCTGCTTTGGAGGAGATACCTCCATGCTCTGGGTAGTTTCTCAATTCAGTTATTTCTTGCCTTTAAACACTTCTGTTGAGCACTGGCTGATACTTTCTGCTGGTACTGCTCCTGGCATGGTGGAGACAACCTGGTGCCTATGGGTTTCCCCCTAACACAGGTGACACATCATCTTCACATTGAGAGCAGAAGCAGCAAGGCCCAGGATTGACAACTCTGTGTAAGTAGAACAGCTTGACCAGACCGATTCGATGCATGCTTGTAGGCAGGGGATAGTCCACATATATGGTGCTGTGTGAGCACAAGAGGATCTGGTGTTGGCCGTAGCCGAGCCCGAAAGAATAGACCAAACCATGTCATAAAATGATAGCCTAGATGAGCATAGGACAAGTCTCTCCGTGTCTGGCTTGGTCATCTTAGGAAACGGAAGAGAATTAGGAGAACAAGGCAGGAATAAAATGACAGCTTTCATCCTAGAGAATAAAACTGGGGGAGGTGAGAGAAAGAGGACTGGGAGGGAGGGATTGGGGAGGAGAAACTGCTCACTCTCATTTTTTATTCTCCATTTTTCCATTTCCCTCTTTTCCCTGTTTGAGACTTTGTGTCAAATACCTTTGTGCCCCTTCCCCTCCCCTCTCCTAAATCTCATCTCTCTTCAGAGCTTTGGTTTTAAATACGCACACATATATATGCAATTAAATGCAGGCTTTGACTTTTCGCCTGGGAAACTGGAAGGATAAGGTGAGCTAAGCTTTTAATTACAAGTACCCATTCTGGGAGACAGGGAATTCAAGCCAACAGTAGATGCTGCAGCGCCACTTAATCCTGTCTTACAGGGAAGGAGGAAAAAAAAAAACCTGGAGAAAATATTTCCTGAATGTATATAAAAAAAATATGTCTTTATATATTTTTCCTCTCTTGTTTTTCCTTTTTCACCTTCCCTTGGTTTCCCTTTTTTTCTTCTTCCATGCCAAGTGGAAACTAGGCATTAAGTACTGAGGATTTGATTATGGCTCTAATTAAGGTGGAAATGTTAATGTGCAGCTCTGGCCCCTAGAATCAAATCGTTTGTGCTAGTTTTGGTTGTTTTTCTTCTCCTCACTCACCTGTTAGAGCAGACATAATGGATGGGGTTCATTTTGGCTGTTCCATCCATCGATACAGCTGGAGTTGCACCATAGACGCCTTTGGCTCAAAGTGATTTTCATGCTTGCAGGGGTGGTGAACAGCGTAGGAGTTTAGTGGCACTATTTCCAAAAAAAAAAAAAAGAAAGAAAGAAAAAAGAAAAAAGGACAGCTGGGGTTGTGTGAAGAAAACTGTATGTTCATTTATGTCTTACACATAAACTGTGAACATGTTTTCTGGTGTTAAAGTGAGGGTTGTTTCTCATTGCTCACCACAAGCCAGTGGGAGCTGTGGTCCCATTTGATTTACCCCAGAGTTATCTTTTCTCTCTCTCCCGTGATTTATCTCTGTGCTTTAGGGCTAGCTAATTGTCACCTTGCTAGGCAAATGAAAAGACACTGCAAAGGGAAGCAGGATAAGACCAGAAAATTCCATGCGGATAGCAGGCGCAAGTCCCAGGCAAGGGCCTCTTTCTGAGGAGGAAAAGCAGAGTAGAAGGTGAAGAGTACTTGTTTCTTAGGAACGTAGCATCTCTGCAAAGTCACTGGAAGGGCAGCACATGCCTCCTTGCTCTTCTGTCCTCCTTACCTCTGCTTGTGCTAGGGCCATGTCCATCAAAATCTGCTCCCTCTTGCAGCTGTTTGTAGGCCATTTTCTGTAGCGTGGCTTCCTGTGATGTGTGCCAGAGGGTCTGACTTGCCAGCTTTGGTTCAGGCCTGGCTCTGGAGCTGTACTAGTCCCCACCACCAGCTGTGGGAATGCCTTTCAGCTGTCTGTCTTGCTTCTTTTTCTCTATATTAAATAGCTTTATGTCGATGTGAAACAATTGCATCGGAAGTTTTTTGGTAAAGAAAGCAAGAGAGAGGTCTTGCCTTCTATAAATGATTCCAAAGTATCCCTATAAGGATGCTTCCAGCAGCAAGCCTTGTAATGCCGTGGCCAGGGACATAACTTTCTTAAAGAGGATGTAGTAAGGGTGAAATTTTGGAGTCTACTCAAGAAAAGGGTAGAAATAGCAGGTGGTACTTAAAAGGACAAATTATTAAATAATATTGTGGATTTCTTGCTTGTTAATTTCTTTTCATGCTTCAAGGAAAGCTGGGCCAATATCAGAATTTGAATGAGATTCTTCTTTGATTGGAATTCCAGCATCTGAACTTGCTTCAGTGGTTCTTGTTCTGCAGGAGTTCTCCTTAGCATCTCCTGACAGCTTTCTAGTACAGACTGCGACCCTCTGTGCTGGGCCATTGCATAGCCTACTGTTAACTAGGAGACTGAATGCCTTCCTGATATGAAAAAAACATAAATTTTGCTACTGCCTCTGAATATCTGCTGTAATGCCATCATGACTCTTCTGAGTGATTTCCATAATGCAGTTTTGCCAGATAGACCTCAGTAACCTTCTGGCTGACCTCCCTAACCTGCTGTTCCTCACAGGGCTCACTCTATTAACAGCTGAATAATCCAGCCAAACCTAGCACCTTTAAACAGATTTACGGAGCGCTGTGGCCTTGATATACAAGACAAATTCCCTGCTTCAAAGATATCACCTGCACAGAAGCTTAATTTTGTGATCTCATATATTTCTGGATGCCCATCTTCCTGCTATTGTTTGAATTCTTCACCTTAAGAAACTAATATCATTTTTGTCCAGTTGCAGTGCAACTGACTTGTGACAAGGAAAGAGTGTTTAAATATATCTGTTGTTCTGTTGCTCTGTTTAGGTTTAAAAGTCTGTATTAAGTTGTCTGGTCTAGATAGATTTCCCATGCAACTTTAACCAACTGGAAGGTTGTAACAAGGAATCTGGTTCTTAATAGAGTAATATCCAAAACTTGTGCTTATGTAGAGAAGATACTTTAAAAAATAAGTTCTCTAGGTTTGTATATATATATATATATCCAGCATATATATCATTCAGACATTCAGAGTCTGAAAGGGGAAACCTGAACTCTTTGTAAGTCTTTTCACTGGCATTTAGTTGCAAGAAAAATACTAAGACGTCTCTTGCTGAATTTTGCTCTTGGTTTTCATCGTTAACTTATTTCCCCTGGTCTGGGCAGTGACGATAGCAGCAGTGCCCTGCTCCATTAAGATGCAGGAAAGGTAAATGCATAAAGTCTCTGCAATGTATGACTTCTGTGATGATTAGGAAGGGAGAAAAAGGCATTCCACAGGTGAGCTTTACTGAGCTTTGGCATCCCTGCACAGGTGCTTTTTTAGGCTTGTCCTTATTTTGTTGTGATTATGGGAACGATCTTTTTGTTGCTTCTGGTTTTGGCTAAAAATTCTTTTCATTATCACCGCCTTGATCTGCGCTTCAGCAGGTGGAAGGAATCTCAGCCAAGGACAAAGGCATTTATTTTCTTTTCTCAGTTGGTTCTTCTCATTGTGAAGAAAGAACTTTGTGACTAAACAGCAGGAATAAACGGGGGGCCAACAGCAATGTGTGTTGGCTACCCATTTTGTCATTCAAATGTACTCTGTGAGCCATCCCTGGGCAGAGCTGAGGTATTGAAGTACTGTGGAGGTCTGTGGTGAGCACCTCAATTTACTGGTTTGTCTCTTCCCTCCTCTCTATGTCCAATCATGGAATCATCTTCAGAGAAACTCCTGTGCAGTCTCAGTTGGTGCAGTACAGTGCAGGCCTGTCAGATTGAGCTTTCCAAACACTACCAGAACCTGCTTTTCCAACCATCTTTGTTGCAGGCAGTAGCTTTGGAGAAGGGACTCCTGCCTCAAGACCCCTCTGGGGAGGTAGAGATGGAAAGAGGGAGAATGAAGGCACTTAGCAAATGCACTGGGGAGCCATGAAGCAAAAGGGAAGGAAGGGAGCACTCAGTTTGATATGTTGTCACCTACTCAACATACCTTGGCTGTAGGCTTGCCTCTAAGATGGTGGGAGAGAGATGAAGTTAACTGCACAACTGGTTACATCAAGAGGATATGTCTGGAAGAAGCATTTATTTAAGACAATTGTGATCAAATATTCATCAACTCTCATTCCCTGCACCTCACTACAGTTTCCTTCTCGCTTCTCTCAGCTGGAAAAGCCATCAGAGTAAGACAGGGAGCAGCACTTAAATGCTTATTTATGTTGTCATTTCTAAGCATTTTATCAGGTCTCTAATGAAATAGATTTTCTCTCAAGAGGTGCATATTTTCTGAGTCAGAGAAGGGAGAGCAGTACGAATTGCTGAAAAGTCTACCCACATTCAATATATTTGTTGCATTATTAATGATGATAAAAGCAAAAGGTTATAAACATTTCCTTTTCTAAATACTAATTGCAGATGACCTTAACTGCAAGAAGAAAAATAAGAATGGAAAAAAAAGACAAACAATCCCAGCAAGCCCAAAATGTAACTGTCAGGGAAAACTCCTTTCTTGACAATCCCCAATGCTTTCACATACATCATTTCTAAGAGCTCTGCCAGAGCCAAACCATTTGGGACTAGAATTATAGCAGAGATTAGCAGGATTCTGTTCCAAGAATATCTTTATGGTGATCACTTGTCACTTGTCATTACAAATAAATCCTATTGGTCTTCTTTCCTCGGTCTTATCCTTGGCTTACTTACACTTGAGAAATCATTCTTCTCCTCCCCTCTTTTCTAGCAAGCAAAATTCAGGTTACTTCTTTGAATGGCTGCTGTTTTATCCTGACTCAACACAACCCACACCTCTGATACAGCATGGAAGAAGCTGCAGGAATTTTTCATGCGTATGTCGTTAGTCATGTAGCCGGCTAAATGTGTTTTTTATAGGTGTTGTCAGAATATTGCATGCTTCTGTGTTATCACAAGGGAAAGCAGTGTATACATAGAGGTTCAAGTGGGTTACCATGTGTCCCCTTGCCTCAAGCAGAGTAGAGATGCTTTTTAGCCGTTATTATATGTATCACAATAGTACTCATAGAATTCCACCAAAACAGGATCTGTTATACAGAGTATTGCTCATGTAAACATGGGAAGAGGCAGCCTGAGTGAAAAAGCAGAAAATGAGGGCATAGAAAAGCAAGCAGTTTGCTCACATACCTACATCTGTTCAGTGTGATGCTTGGTACAAGCAGCCAGGCATTCTGAGTTTTGCTTTGCTGTCCCATCTCATCACTCTATTCCTTCTCTGCAATACCAATGCAAGCAGGGCCCTGCTGGACAGGGCAGTTAATAACTGGCCCATGTGTTTCACTGATGCTAGGGTGCTCTTGTTCAAAGCAGCAAGAGGCAAATTCTGCTGGTTGAGTCACTGCAGATGCAATGAAACCCACTGAATTGTTTAAGGTGATGCTGGGAGCAGGCTGAGACCCCCAAGGGTTAAGCAATAGAAACAGAATTTGAAGAGATTAAGGAAGATACTGTATTGTTTTTAGGAATTCCAGCTACTTACCAATACAAACCTTTAGAAGGGTGCAACATTGAATTAGGATGACCAAGATTTTGGTTACTTTCCTTGGAGCTTTAGGAGAGACCCAGTGTGTTAACATGAGAGGCTTATATTTGAATATGTTTTAAAAAACAAACACGTTCCCTAATATGTTGTCTTTGTCTGCAACAGAATGCCTTATTTCTATTTATTATTTCACTCATTTATTATTTATGTTACAGTAACAGCTAGAGGCTTCCTTCTGCTAGGTGTCATATAGATTCTTTGTAAGAGCAAAGTTTGTCTCCTGTAGCAAATGAGTTGCAGAACTCAAAAAAGGACTTAGCTCTCTCGAGTCCTGGCATCTTGTCTTACCCAGTTCTTCTCAAGAAGAGCAATATAAAAAAAAACTGTTCCTCTTGCTTTGTATGGAGACTTTAATTCAAACTGATGCTGAATGGTAGCCTTTAAATATATCAAACAACTAGCTCTGGATGGATGGAAGGTATAATGTAACCACACTTAAAGGGACTGCACTGCCTAAAGCCAGTGGCCCCTAAGTTTTGCATAGCCTGAACTGATTTCTCATGTGCTTTTCACATGGCATAAAATTAGAGCCCCTACTCAGCTTCTCTTCTGGCTGGAACATATTGTCTACATTGCACAAGCTACCAGGGGAATCTTCCCCAGATGCGCAAGTTAAAAACTAAGGATTTTGATGGTCTCTCATCTCCCTTACCTCGGAGTTAAAAGCAGTCAGTCAGAAAGGGACCAAACCCTTGGGGATTTACATTTGCTTTCATTAAGACAATTACGGAACAGAATAACCAGAACAGACAGACCTCCCCCTTTTAAGATGCAAATGAGGGATTCTGTGAATGCTGGTTTAGAGTCAGTTTTCCTTCATGCTTATGCAATGTGTGTATATATATATATATAAACAATTATTTTATATGTATAAATATATATATATATATTTCTGTGCAGGAAGGGAAGCAAACTGCCTCCCTAGTTCTACCGTTTCATTGAAGTTCATATCAATCAGGGCCTGCAGGTAACCTGCCGAAAAGTTACCTTTTTCAGCCCCCACACTCCCCAATACTTTGGAAAAGATGGCTGGAATTTGGCAAGCAGGCAGTATGCTGACCATGCCAGCATGTCCAGACGGGGCTCTACATGGAAAAATATAGAAGTGGCCAGAACACATCATGAAAAGTGTCAGACCTCAGCACTGTATGTGTTGCGTGGGATCCCTCTGGCTCTTTCAGCAACGAGTTCAAGACTCCTCTTGCCTCCCTAAACCTTGAAAAGGTACTGCTTTTGCTGGGAATAGGTATCACAGTGGAGAGAGTCATGCCTGTGTTCTTGAAATGATGCACATTCTTGATGTCGTCTCTTTTTCTAATCTGGATAATATTCTTTGCCAGACAAAAACAGTATTGTACCTTGCCTAATGTTCCAGCCCGTTTGCACACTTATTTGTCTCATTTTTTCTGACACCAACCCTAGTTTTTTTTTCCTCTCATGATACAGTTAGGCCAAATAATCATCAAATAGATGTCTTATCCTCAGGGATGTCACTGAACTCATTTCCGACAGACAGGGCTATTTTCTTATTGTTTATGTATTCATTTTCTCTGAGGAGATCTAGGACCCTCAAAAACACTGTCTGGTTTCTTCCAGTACATTGAGGCTGGGTGCACGTGTCGGTGCTGTTCTGCCCACACATGCAGTATCTTTAGATCTGAAACAGTCAGTTTTTATTCAGGTAGTAGATTTACTCAGCTTGTTGTGGTGTCATTATGTTTGTTTTTGCCCATGAGACAGGTATGTGTGGGAAGGCGGTGATTCCATAAAGACAACATGGAGTATAAAGCTAAACAAATAACAAAGTCATTGCAAGATCTTGGCCTTCACCTTTGTTTTTATAAACACTCAATTATTAAATATAAATGAATGTTTCAAATATATGTGCGTTTTCTTCAGTGACGCCTGTTTTCTTCATCAGTGTTAGAGGAAAGCTTGTTCCCTCAGGGTCTAGAAAGCAAGAATGATAATATCTTTTTTCCACCCCTCTCCCCCTTCTTCTCCTTCCCCCAACACAGACAGTTTCACGTTTACTGGTTTTATTTATGTTTTTCTTTTCTTGAATAGTAACAGTGTAATGACCCTTCTAGTAACAGTGTAATGACCCTTCCTAAGTGAGCCTGTCCTTCCATGCACAACACAAAATCTCAAATGTGCTATAAGCTTCAGCAACTACCCTTTTCTACATAGGAGCTTTGCTTGCCTCTGGACCATGTTCCTTTAGATGAAGCTGCTACACCTGGATAGCCACCCTCCTCCTAATGTTTGATGACAACCTGTTTCATAGGGGGCAAAGGCTGTGGTCTGACTTCAGGGTTATCGTCCATCTTCTGTCACATTTCTGCTAGCTTGGATGTGTCTTTCCATTAACCTCATCTAGTCCCTTCAGATGAAAATACTGTTATTTCATATCAGTGGCGCAAATTAAATCGTGTAGCTGGAGATCGTCACCATCCTGTTGGCTACTTTATTTTTTATAAGCTGAGTTTGCTTTGCAGTAGAAACAAGCCATCATTGACTGAGGTGCAAGTGCAAGATCATTACTGAATATATTATCTTAATTATATTGCATGGGTGTCATGTCCACTGCAAAGTGCCAATGAGATAATCCTAAACCACACCAGCTGTCAGCAAGAGAAAAAGAGGTAGGTTAGGGATACGTTTAATTTTTGTACACTTGGTTATTTTGCATAAAGAAGCCATTGCATCAATATTAGTTTGCAAAACATGCAGATTAATTATTGCACACCTACTAGCGAAACTACTTGGAAAAAAAAGTCTCTTATGACACCCAGTATGTAACATGGCACTCATTCTTCCTGCAGTGAGGAGCTTGCAGCTACTGGGCTCAGAGCCTCTTCCTGCAGCAGGGAGCAGGCAAAAACAGCAGCTGTAGGATGCTCCAGTCCCAGATGGATGACGCACACGTGCCACAGTGTGAATGCTGTGTCGCTAGGGAAGTGATCAAAGATCCACTATATATAACTGCTGCATTCACAGTCTCCTTCTGTGCCTTAGATCCAGGAGCGCAGCTCTTCTCCAAGCCAGCTACTCGGAGGAAAAGGTGCTATCAGGAAGTGCAGGCAGTCACTACCAACGACCACCAGTTCTTCCAGGCCCCTGCCAGTGTCTTCCAGTTTCCAGCACCTCAGATGTGCAGTGTCAGTGAACGCGCAGCGGTGCTGCTTGCCAATGGGAGCGGGTGAAATAAATGAGCTGCAACTCTGCGAGGGCATTATTCATCATCGCAGAAGCTCGGGCTGCCGCAGTGTTTGTCGTCTGCGGCGCCTCTGTTATCAATTCCGTCACCGAAGGCAGCACACCTGGTCATGCGGTGAAAGTCAAGCCATGAGGCAGAGGCCTTACCCTCCTGCCTTTGCAACGAGCATGGTGGCGGCAAGGGGAAAGGGCTTGCACTTGCACACCATGTAAGTAAGGACCAAGACTGTGGCTTATGAGCAGGGACACTTGTTTCTTTAGGGACGCTCTTAATTTTGCTCCAGGTGATGGACTTTCTTCTTCATTTCCCTTCTTTGCTCCTGGGAGCAGACTTGAGGGGATTTTTTGTCTTTTCTTCCTCTCTTTACTCCCTCCAGCCCCCTGCAAAGACAGAATTGTTGCCTCAGTCTTGCTGGGAAGGGGAGCAAAAGAAGAGTTTAGAGAGACGACAGAGAGAAAGATGAGAGAGCTAGAAATTAATGGAGGACAGACTGAATGACTGATAACCTGCCTGCCTCCCGCACATATTTCCCCTGCACCTCTTCACAGTCATGCTCACGCTCCCTCTCACTCATTCACACAAAAACACACACAAACTGTCATCTAAACTCTCTTTGATTTCTTCCCCCCCCTTTTCTCCTTTCTTCTTCTCTTTCCTCGTACTCATTAATTCTCTCTGTCACACGTATTCAAGGGGAGATATAAAAATACTTGAGATTAAACATGGCACGGAAAGGCAGGAGCCAGCAGTAATACAAGAGAGTCATCGTGGAGGAGGAGAGGAGATGCAGACAGACATGCCGAACCATGTAAGCTCAGTGGTTACAGGACCCTGCGAGGGTTGGTGCTGCTCTTCAGGGGAGAGGAAGCAGTCCTGCGGCACTGCTGACGTGCGGCTCCGCAGCTCGGGTTAACTGCCCCGGAACGGGTATCCCAAAGCCTCTGTTTTGCCCTCTGGGAAGGCCAGAGAGAGGCTGAAAGCTTTAGTGTGTCAGGAGGAGCTGAAGTGCAATTTTGGATGCTTTGTTCTCTGATTATAATTTGATCCTGGCAGGACTCCGATTGTCAGAATTAAGGATACTCCAGATTGTCCTGATGGACATCATCAGGCTGATGACCTCCTCTCTTCTGACACCCCTTCCACCCACCTCTAACACACACCAAAAGTCTTGTTTTGGAGACTAGAATCTGTAGGAACAGAGGTGGCTTGTTTGTGACATCTGTAACCCTGTCCTGTCTGTCCCTGGCTCCCTTCTCCTTTCAAGTTGCTGTTTTGAAGGTGCAAGAAAAATGAAGCCCCCGAAAGTGCAAAAGGGATGTGCAAGCAGACTTGCTACTGTTTCCATTAAAGCAGTTCTCTCTGTTTCTCATCTTTAAAAAGATATTTTATCTTCACTTCTAAGAGAAGCCTATCCTTTGTCCTCTTCTACCAAATAACCAAAATTCATCAGATAACCTCTTTAGACCAAGCCTAAGGCAAAATCAATCTCTGAAGGAAGCAGCAATTGCTGTTGCTCAGACAACAAGCAGAATGTGGAATCTGTACTGGCTTAGGAAAAGCACAGGCTTGGCTTTGCTTATCTAAATGCTGACAATTCATATTATTACATGCACATATGCACACATGGGTGTAAAATACTCAGTGGTTGAAAGCAGAGGATTCGTGGTAGACCTTGTAATGATTCTCATCCTTTCTGTTGCTGTGGGCAGGTGAATCCATTTTCTTGCACAATGTCCTTTCGCGGTGTTTGAAGCAAGTACTGTGATTTAGCTGTTTCCCTCTGTATTTTATATATTCTGTTTTATTTCAAGGGCTGAATCGGGAGGGGCGATGTTGTGGAGGTAGGACTAGCAGGCACTGTAAACCCACCAACTGATGGAAGCACCTACAGGTTTTTCAAATGTTAAAAAGATAATGACATCCAGTTGGTCCATTAAAAAGGAGAATGCTGGAAGTACAGGTCTTGTTTTGGGGCTGAAAGACTCCTAATTACTAAAAGATAGGGAGAAGAGGTTTTTTTTTCTCCCTCACCCTCATTCCTTAAATTATGCTTCTTCCTTCTTGCTTGTCCTTCTCTGCTGCCCTATGCCTATCCACAATCAACCCAACTGCATGAGTCAATTATATAGTGAGCTTTGTTGGGCTGCTGTGTATCATGGCAAGCCTTGGTTAACTGGGGGAGCCTGGTGTCAGCGCATATGAGAGGACTCCTTTGTAGTAGCTTTCTAATAGCTGGTGCCATGTGAAAATAAATTGAATGTGAGGGCAAAGGGAATTACCTCTGTGACAGGATTAGGGAGGATCAGCCAGCAACTGCCTTGACAAATCTGCTTTGTTTTTAGCCATTGTGTTTTTCCTGTCCCTGTTTGTCACTGGGAAGATTTCTTTCAGGTTAAAGATTCACCCTACTAGTTAAAGCAGAGGCTTGAGAAATGGGAGCTCCCAGTTTTTTCTAGTTCTGTCATGACTTCACATAGTTCCTGATTTACTAAGGCCAAAACAGACTGTTGTGACCATCTTGCACCATTTACATGAGGATTGTTTTGCCTGTTCTGTGTGTCTGTCTTTGAGGGCTGACTTTCTGCCTGTCACTCAAAGGATGAGGCTGGGCATTTTTCTGCCTTTCATTAGCCTGTGGCATCATTTGTCTAGTCAGACTTGCATCTCTTGGAAGTGGACTGGGTTAGGTAAGAAGTGAAGGAAGGCAAGAGTGTTGTGTTTCTGGGAGCTTTTCAAGATTTCAGTGTCCCTTCAGACCTTCTCTCCTTTCCTCCCAGCTGTGGTACATGCTGCTGATGATCTCCTAATTTGGCGACAGAAGCAACAATTGTGGTTTCCTTAAAGAATATAATGCTCTGTCTTCTTGTTGAGTGAGCATCACCTTGCAAGTGTGGCTACAGCGGCTGCACTTAATGAGGGCTTGCAGCTCTGCGGAGCTGGTAGCTCAGTAATAGGGTTGAAGGCAACTGTCTTGCCAAATCTGCCTTGGAAATGTGACTTTTAGGTTGGACCCTCCAAATTTCTGCCCTGACATGTGCAGGAGTCTACTTCATGGAGAGGGATAGCCAACCTGGGCTACCAGAGGAAGAAAGAAACAGCAGACAGTTTGGAGAAGAAGATGGGCAAGTATAACAAGCCTAGCAAGTCCTTGCTTACTCTTCCCATGAGCAGTGACTTAGCAGGAGCTCAGCCCATGAACTCTGATCACATGCCAAGAACATGCATGGAAAACAAAGGTGAGGCAGGAATACTTAGATCTGGGGTCAGAGATTTAATAAATGAATCTTTTAGCTACATGTGTTATAAATGCAGTGAAAGTCTCTGTGGCAGGAGCTCAAACCACTTTAGATCTGTACAGCGTGGACATCTTGATCATGAAATTTCAGCTAGTTTGTGGATTGTGTGCTCTTAACTCCTCAATTTCAGAAGAATAGAGTTCTTCTCCATTTTGTGGATGACATACGGACAGGTCAAAGAGCAATTTAGCTAGAAACACATTTGTCCAAGAATATGCAATTCTTTCACATAGTTTCTGGGCATTTCATCTCAGTATTCTGGATGTTAAAAGGAGCCAAAAAGTGGAAGAGCTGTGGGGTCTAGGCTGGCACTCTTCCTTTGGAAGCATATTGCTTGATCCTATTTCAGCAATCCTTGCTCTATGCTTTTGCTACAGTGAGTCACCATCCATTGAGTTGTATCCTGTCATTTATGCAGCTTGACTGAGCTTCTTCTACCCTTTGGGGTAAATTGTAAGAGGATGTCCCAGTAATAGTGTCTGTCTTTTTTTTGATATCATGGCTATAAGGGACAGGTGTGCTGATGTGGGATAAACTTATTCTTTACTGGACACCTCCTGCATTGCCTCAGGAGGTCATCAAGTCAATTATTGTAAAAGGTTTTCAAAAAAAAGGCTGAGTAATCTTATGACCATTTGTAATTATGTGTTAAGATGACAGTAATCAAATCGTATGCTTTGAGGCAGGATGCGATTACCACAGAGGTCATGAAGCATCTTATTTTGTCTTCCATGCACCAGTTGACTGTTGGGGAGGAGCCTTCCTCTTCCCCTTGCAATGTTGACAGTAACGGCTGCTGAGTTCAGGAGACTTAATGGCCTGAACCTTCTAATCTCATCCAGCATGTTGAAAGCTGCCAGACTGTGTGTTTGGGAGGAACGTTGTGCTTCTCCTGCCTTGTTTCTGGGGAAATGCCAGGGAAGATGGGATCAGCAGAAGCTATGAGCTGGCTTAGGGTGGCCGCAGCAGTACTGCCTGCATTACACATCCTGTGGTAAAGGCTAATTCACAGGCTAACTCAGGAGCAGAGGCTGTGGAACGGCATCGTGGCCACACAGTATGTGTTTCCTGGCCACAACAGCATCGTGGAACGGCATCGTGGCCACACAGTATGTGTTTCCTGGCCACAACAGCACCACCAGAGCCATTTTGAGCCATTTTGCCCTGCCTCTAGGCAGCATCTGTGTAAGCAGCATCTCTTGGTGAAAGGATGCATCACATTTCAAATGAGAAAGTCTACCCTTTGATTCTGCACTTCACTTTAGTGCCCACATGGGGTTACCTATAAGATGTGCATTGGGCAGGGAAAGCCAGTCAAAGGAGATTCAGGAGCTGCTTCATTCTGTTGCTTTGCTGGATCATCTCCATTGTGATCCATGCCTGTTTGCTCCGTTCATTTCCTAGTGTGATGCAAAATGGATGGAACATTTCACTGAATAATGAATTGTGGCCTTTGGGGCAGCAGTTCACTTAGGTCCCTCAAACCATTTGTGACTGAGGAAGGTGATGTTCCTGTCTGCAACCATCTCAGTTTGCCCAATTTCTCACGCAGTTTCCTCACTGGCTTTCTGCATTAAAGCTGTAATTTCATCTGTGTCAAGTTTCAGACAGTATTAGACAAACAACTTTCTTTGCCTGATCATTTTAACTCCTGTGATTGTAGGTCAGCAGAGGCTGCCTTGGGTGTCTTGGATATGCCATGGGTGAATAAAATAAAAACAGTCACCAGTTTTATGTAGACACTCTATTTTTAGCCATCTGCATCTGAAAGATACTGTGTGTACATAACTGCTTTAGGGAATCTATCAGTCACCACATAAGTGGCAAGCAGCAATACTAACCAGTGGTCTATGACAAAAAAAAAAAAAAAGGCAAAAGAGCTCTCTGTCACAGAAAGGAAGACAGAAATGATATCTTCACATCTTACCCCAGCCAGAGAATTGCAATCCTCTGTGCAAGATTATCAGGGAATTTCTTCACCGCTTCTTGCTTTAGTCAGTAGAGCTATAAAGTGGCAAATCCAATGTCCTGACATGTTGTTTTGTTCTGTTATACTGCCCATCTCTTATCACTGGGAATCCTAAATACTTGATGGAGAAAAATGAGATCAAAAGAAGAAAAACTGCAGGATGGTTACTAAAGGAGAATAAGAGATGTTGTCAGGAGAGGATCTAAACTAAGAAGGGGAGCAAATGAGGTAGATAGATGGCAAGAAAGCTACTCAAAAGGCAGGGCACATAGAAGAGAGCCTTTCAGAGCCCCAGCAATGAAAGGGCTTCCGCAAAAGGCAGTGCACAGTGAGGAGAGCGGTGGTTAAATAATGAGAGAGCTCTGACTATTTATGTGTGTCTTGACATATGTCGGATTCCCACTTTCACAATTGGTATTGCTAGTCCCCCTTACTTTTTCTGCACCATGTTGCTTCACTTCAGCTCCTCAGGCTTCAGGGCCTGGACGAGAAACTATTGATGTTTCTCCCTGGTTGCCATAAAGTAGCCCAGATAAGGATTAAATGGTCCCACAACACTTCAAGGTAGGTTTTGTGTGCTTGTAGTAAGAAGCATTTCAATTTTTACAGAGGAACACTGAATCTTCTCTTCATCTCAGTGAAGCCAGCTTGGTGGCTCTGTATCACTTCAATTAATATGTGTATCCTGATGTTCGATTTCTCCTGTGAATTGGGCATAGCAGTCCTTAGGTCACAGGGTTGTATGTTTTAGTGAGCTCAGTTTTCTCATTATCTGCTCTAATTGGGGAAAACCTTAACTTCATGGGGCAGAAACTGTCAAAAACATTTCTTAATATGTCTGTAACTGCAGGAATCTGTAAATGGAGAGAGCCAAAGCAACAAAGTGCTGATGGGAGCTCGCAGCAGAAGTTTACCAACAAGCACTAATTGCCAGTTCTGTTTGGATGAAATGCAAATTAGGAAGATAGATACTCTCCTGGCAGAATTTTAGCACCTTACGGGAAGCGATGCACCTCCCTTGCTTATTGGGAGCAGAGCCCAATTTGTTGCGACTTCTGCAAGACCTGAGCTAAGGACTGAGTCAGTGGAGCCCTTTGGATAACAGGTTATACTCCAGGGATTTGGTGATAGCTAATGCCACGCAGTGGGGCTTCTGTTTATCTGTTTCTATCTAGTCTTCCCACTTGTTGTGCAGTTAAAGTAAAAATGTGTCAGGTCTGTCAGTGTTAACATTTGAAAGTACTCTGTTAAAAGTCAGATTTTTACTTTTACGTGCTTTTTATTGCACTTGGATTGCCTGGAGGAGTATTGGTGTAGGGGACTGAGTGAAACATGGAATTATTTGAAGAAAAGATTGCCAAGATACCCTTGTCCTCCTGCTCTGATCATCCGACAAATTTCTGGATAAATCTGTGATTGCAAGTGGAGTGAGTTTTGCACCTTGAGGATGGGAGGAGGAGAAATCTGTGTCCCTCTACCCCGTTATGTATTTCTTTAGTATGTTCATGAAGAGAGCCCCAGCCTGCACCACATCAGTGCTGAACTCTGCAGGTCCCGGTGCTCCAGGTGTAAAAGACTCCCCTTGCCGACAGGGCTGTCAGTGGTCAGAGGGATGTGACACTGAGGCAAGACGTCAGATAAGGTGGTATATATCCTGTGTCTAAGGGCTAGGACCTGTGAAGGGCGACGGGGATGCTTGAGCGGGTCTGGTCATGGTGGTCTGTTTGGGTAGACTGTGTTTGGTAGTAGAACAGCTCCAGATCCTAAACCTACAGCTCTTGTAATATGTGGTCCTTCTTTCAGCTCCATCTCACAGCTACGTACTTTCTTGGCGAAGTAAGCTGTACTGGAGGGGGAATAAAAGACTGGGAACAAGCTTCCAGAATCCCTGACTGTGGGCTCTGGAGTTTGTGCGCTGTTGCATGTCCTCTGATATTAGATGTTTCCAGGAATGAGATTTTTAAGAGTTTGCTCACCAGAATATTCATGGAAAGCAGACACGTCATGGGCATGAACATGGTAAAGCCAAGTTGATTTTAAAAATTCAGAAGATCAGTTATAGAAAGTGTTTTTTTTATTAACCACTGAGGTTTCTGAAAATCAGACTAGATGAAAGCATGTGTGTGTGCATAGAATTACAGCATTTATAGAGGCTAATGGGAACACATTTGGAAGAGAGAGAGGGAGGGTCCTAGGGTGTTGGTATAATTCTTTTGAATTAAACTTGCTGTGTATTAAGGCTGGAAGGAAGGCAGGGGAAGCCTCAAGCCATGGTGGTGGCACAGGAGGTGCAGAGGAAGGGCTTCGGTATTAACAGCAGAGGTGAAATGAGTGAAGCATCCCCAGGCTCAGGCCCTCGGTGCCTCTGCTTTCCCTTATTCTCTAAGTGCTGCACTTACATTAAGCAATCCCCATCTGCAGTGAAGGGGAGGGTACTTTATTTAATAACTGTATTGCGGGGCTCCTCTGGGAGGCCGAGTGCCAGAATTGGCTGGCTTTTTAATGGGGCCTGGCAGGGGAATTGGCTGCAGCTGGGGAAACGAGACAGCTTTGCTCGGCTCTGGTTTTAACCTCCCAGGACTGGAGTAGAGGGAGGGTTTTGTTAAGTGCACTCTGTGCCTTTCCCTCCCCTATCACAGCCGTCTACTTAATGCAAAATGCCGCTTCTCAGCTCTGCTCAGCAAGGCAAAGTGCTGTGTTACAAAGGCACCATGGGAGGGGAAAGAGCAGCAAGGAAAGCACGTGTGTTTACTTGCTCCCCTTGCATGTTTATGTGTTCCCATTCCGACACTGCTGCTGTGAGCACATATCAAAACTCCCCATCCAAAAGGCCCCTTGGCACAGGCTATTTGCACATAAATGGCCACAGGTGATTTATTTGGCACAGCTGGGTTCTGTAAAAGAAGCTGTGGGCCTACACATGCCAGTGGGTTGCTATGCCATGCAGCTCTCAAGGGGTATGTGGAGTTCACTCGGCTGCAGGAGGCCAAAGACCTGGACTGAGATTTTTTGAAGTGCTCAGATAATTTTATATCTGTTCCTCTTTGCTTTTTGTTTGTTTTGTTCTACAGCTGTGCTGCAAACTGGCAGATAGGTGCTTGGTGATATATTAAAAGGAAAAGGGTGGGTTATAACAGAAGGAGTTATAACAGGAGGAGGGAAGACTTGGATCGTGTAACCAGTGTTTTGGGGGAAGGAGAGCTCGCATGTGGGCGAGTAACTGATGTCTCGTGAACTAACTGTTCTTAAATGGATGGCTTTGTGCCTCACTGTGGTGAATGCTGTGTGATTATAAAAGAGTGATTCATGAATCTGAGGTACATGTAGATTGCGGTGTGGAGCATTTTTATGTGTGTGGTGGTGTTTTTTTCAGGTGAAAAACTAAAATATTAAGATTTAGAAGTCTAGATCTATATCAAGATTTAGATTTGGCTGTGTGTTTAGATATGGTAGTTGATGGGTGTTCCTTGAATGCCACTAATGTGAGTTTTATGCCCATCTAGGATGTTAGTGTCTGCTGCTCTACAGTGAGACACGATGGCCCTGGCGTTTTCTTAACTCACTAGAGAGAAAAGCACTTGTCACAAAGATCTAAAACTTAATACAAAAGGCAATGGGTATTTACTCCTGTTGAATTTTAGGGTGATAGGGACTTCCAGAGAGCATTCCTTGATCCTGTAAGTTGCGTAACCAGGAATATGTGGCTGCATTACTGAGGGAGGTATTTTGGGTTTGAGTGGTTAAGCACTTCTGTGGGGTGAACAGAGATTGCTGTGGAGAGGAATTTGTTTTAGAAACCACCTTGGAAAAACTGGGGTCCTCAGAGCTACCTGTAGAGACAGCAGTCTGGAAATCTCTCATATCTCACTTCAAAGGTGCCTGAAGACTTTCAAGTGCAAATATTTAGAAGCTTGAACATAAGCTGAGAACAGAGAGGATGGCTTGCTTTTTCTACTTCTTAATTTTTTTCTCCAAAGGCGAATTAGCAACTCTGATTTTTTTTTTTTTTCCTTCCATGAGTTCTTTTCACAAGGGAAATGTGTGTCTAAGTATATTTGCACTAAGGCCCCAAAAAAGAAACCCTACAGCACTGAAACTCCAATATGCTCCTGTCTCCAGCCACCTCTCTCCAAATCTTCCCCCCCACCCCAACCTGGCTCTGAGCTCTAAGATGAGACTCTTGTAAAAAACCTCAACACAGGGAGGATCTTCCTGCCACCATTCCCTACATGTTTTGAACTGGATTAAAATTCTGCTTCTAATTAAACCAGAAATGGATTGTAGAGAAGATAACCTAAATGTTTAGGTGCTTGCTGACCCTAGCCCCCTAGGTGTAAGTGCATGATTACAGAAAATTCTGCATGGGAGAGTATGGTGTTTAGTACATTAAGGCTTGAGTTCATACTCAGAATTCTGATAGGTCTTGGACAAATCCTTTAGTTTGGTGGGGATTATAGCCTTCCCCTCAGTAAGAAGGAGTGTTACAGGCATGTAGTCACAACTGACTCTGTGTTTCTGGGGGTTGTATAAATGCATAAGAAGTTAACTGTTAAAATAAGCTACTGAGGCTGTGGTTGAAAGACATGGAAGGTAACAATGGGTTAAGTATTCCTTTGGGTTGATGTTCCTCCAACCCTTGTGCATAGAAAGCTGAAACAAGTCTGCTGGAAAATGCGTCTGATTCCTTTATTAACTATTGTATATGTGTGACTTAGGAAGTCAGCATGTGTCAGTTTTAACAGGTCTGAAGCTATTTAAACTTTATCCAATACTTCCATAGAACTTAAGATTTTTTTTTTCTGTACCCCTTGAGGAAATAGTCTCTCTTTATTTTATGACCAAAAAATCCAATCTATGTAGGGTTAGCTCTATTATAGGATTTAAAAATCTTATGGTGCAGAAATATCATGTGAAATCCTTCTGTCCAGTTTTTGAACTAAAAAATCTAAATGTATAAACTGGAGTTTTTATTGGAAAAGGTCTTTTTCCTTTTCTTTCCTCTCATTTGTATCATTTGCT
The DNA here is from genome assembly GCA_034781795.1 of Crypturellus tataupa. NCBI lineage: Eukaryota > Metazoa > Chordata > Aves > Tinamiformes > Tinamidae > Crypturellus > Crypturellus tataupa. Next base: position 8,506,258 of record JAWLRI010000031.1, read on the forward strand.
TTTCCTCGCTGTTTCTACCCCTAGAAATAGATATGTTCTCATCTAAAGTAAATTAGCCTCAACTTCATTGAGATAATGGAGAAACGATGAGATGAAGGTGTGTAACCGCTAGCTATACTGGAGTTGTGACCTCTCTCATCCTTCATTTTTTTGAGGCAATAGGCTATGGGTGATATTTTTTTCTCCACATTTTAAGGAGAGCTTTCCAGATATTTAGAGCTCTGACATTACAGAACAGGAAAAGAATTGGGATCCCACTGGATTAGATAAAACTCAAAAATAGGATAATGTTGAAATATTTTTAAAAAGCCTCTTGTGGAGAGTCGAGAAAGACCCCAATACACCCAGTTTTGTCACAGCATAACAAGCATAGGAGAACAGCATGTTCTTCAATTAATGTTCTTAACTAGATATCCCTCAGATATTTTCCTAGGCTGTTGTCTTACCCTCATATTGGAAATACAACCCTGGTGTAGGTATGCTAGGCTAGTCTAGGGCTCAAGTGTAGGTTTGGCTCCATACTTCCTCGGGTGTTTCCCAGGTACCTCAGGTTAATCCACTGTGGGGGACATGAACATTACAACATCCATTTAAAGTCTGCATTTTGTCCCGTGCACTTTCTGCTTGTCTCATGGATGACCAAGCCATCTAGGGGTTTAAGCTTGTGTTGTGTGTACTTTTTTCCTCCTTGAACAGTGCTGGGTGATTGGCATGGAGAATGGCACAAGTTCTCCCTTTTGAATCTCTAGTAGACTGTTCTGTTGTTCTGAAGATGGATTTGGTTCAAATCCTTACTGCTAGCTGAGCAAAACAGGTATGTGAATCTGGGTCTGCTGTATCCCAGGGTGAGCTTTAACTGCTCCTGTGTTGGGAGGTGTGGGTTCTCCTTACGTCTTCTGTTGAGTAGAGTAGGCAGAAAGAAGGGATGTGTCAGGACAGGAAATGTTTCTGTATAAGACTCAGAAGATGAGGTAGAGGCCTTTGAATTCAGTGAAGACATGGCTGTGAAGTAACTTCTGAACAGCTGTCAATTTTAAATGGTTATACCTGTGCTTAATTGCAGAAATATAGATTATATGAGCATAAAGATAACTGACAGAATTACCTTAAGTACTCACTGAGTCAAGTAGAAAGTAGGTAGGTTTTATGAGTGCCAATAGTGCCTACATGTTCAAGGATCTAACAGTAGGCTTCGAGGCGTGACAGATGGCACAGGGATCAGGACACGGAAGACATCACAACAGTGCTGGGACACAGGAGGGAGAAGGTTCTTTGAGTACTTAACAAAAGCAAGACTTGAATGACTCCTCCGAGGGATCTACAAAAGTGAGGTTGGAAACGCATCTGTTCTGAAGGAGACTAGAGCAAAAATCTTACCACATCCTACTCGAAAAGGACTAAAACGTGAACTATATGATAAAGGGTACACAGATCCAAGTGAGGCTAGAGGCAAAGGCTGAGGATTTTTGGCGCAAATGTATGTTATGCAATCCTGGTTGAAGAATCATTGGTACTTCTGCTAGGACACAAGCTTGGGGTTAGAAGTGCCACTGTGCGTGAGTGCAACATGGGAAGCTGTAATCTGGCAGTAGTGCTGCTTTTCAGAATCCTCTTAGTCCTTGTATTTTTTCCACTCAAGTCTGAAAACCTGTAAAGGTCAAGACAAATTCTGTGTTTTCCCAGAAGCTGTGTTCCTTGTGTCTTGGGGTTTTTTGCACTTTGTTTCTCATCCTTTCTTTTTTCTTTTCTTTTTTTTTTTTTTTTTTTTTTTTTTTTTGT
>JAWLRI010000031.1:8508046-8547006 GCA_034781795.1 Crypturellus tataupa
CCCCCCCCCCCCCCCCCCCCCCCCCCCCGAGGAGGCGTCGTTTGCAGGGTGTTGGGAGACAGGGGAAAGTTTTAATGTTAGAAAAGACAGTCTGTGCCTCTCACGTGTACCCTGCTAACACACACCTGTGTGTGGTATCAAAATCAATTAATCATTAGGAATCTCCTGGTATTGGTACAGAAACAATTCTGCTTGACAAAATACATAGGGAAAGGTGGAAAGTAAAAACACTTTCCCTCTGTTCTCTCTCCTGCTTCTCTCTCCTTTAGCATAGCTGCGTGCTCACACCTGCAGATGTTGACACAGCAGTCAGGCTAGCCATAGCTACCAGGCAGTGCAAACACGGTAGGAAGGCAGTAAATATCACTCTCAGGAGTAAATACTCCCCACCAGTCCTGCTTGGGACGAATGTGTTTTATAGGTCCCCATCCACCTCTTGCCCTCTGCTCAGTATGGAAAAGAATTCTTTTGCCACTAGGGCTCCCTGCAGATTTCTCAGTAGACAGGAGTGCCTCTTCGTACCCCCTTGCTTCCTGCAGGGAAAGAGAGCTCCCTTTCCAAAAGTCTGACAATTGGTCCCAACTCCGTCATCTAGGACCACAGTCCCCTGTGCCAGTGTTCGCTTCCTAGTGAATGTGGTGCTCAGAAAGAGCTGTTTTTCTCAGGCTTTTGCACAGGGAAAAGGGCAAGTCTGTCATTGGGGCTAGCTGAAGTCTTCACAGTGAGAGCAGGGATCAAGCCTATTGCAGGAAAAAACTGCACAGAAGGTGACCTGCTGGTCACGAGGTTTTCATTTGCTTGTGGAGAAACTGTGTGGATATATGTGCAAATATACCCAGAAAACAATGCCGCTGCAAAATGAAAAAAGATACGGATGGTGCTTTGGCGCTGTTACAGATGCAGTTCCAGCATGGGTTGATCAGTGTCACCATGTCTGTCATTAGCTGTCCACCCATGTTGTCCTGCTTGTGATATGCCTGGCCTAGCCCTTGCTCCACCTGCAGCTGGGCTCCATCACAGGCAGCCTCTGCTCTTACGATCAGCACTGGCAACTGGCCTCCTCCCTGGCACCTTCAGCAGAAACTATGCAGGTGTTGAGTGCCTTGTTCCCTCCTGCTCTTTAAAGAAGGTAAAATTGCATGATAGTCATCGCTGAGATTAAATGAGGGAAGTTGAGGTGGTGTGACTGGCTTGAGACTTCTTTGCTCTGCAGGCAATATGCAATTTTCCCATCCTCTAAGCTATTTTGTTTTTCTCCAGGCAACAAAATGTACGTTCACAGTAATTTTTCTCTCCTTGCCCAACATTGCGAATTCCTCAGTTCAAGTGAAGGGGCCAGTATCCCTCTTCCCCTTTTCCATTTTGTCCATTAAATGATTAAATGATGAGTATGTTTCTCTGCCCTCCCTAAGATGATGCAGTCCCTCAGGATGAAAGGTAAAAGAGAACATAGCTAGCTTCCTTTTATCTCCTCCCCTCAACTCCGCCTCCGTGTCCCTGGTGCTCTAGCAGTTGTTAATTCACCAAAATGCTTAAATAAAATCCAGTTAGCCCAGAAAACTATTTAAGATCAAGACCCTAAGTTCTTAAAAAAACACAGGAAAAAAAACCCTCGCTTTTTGAATAGACATGTGCTGATACGAGCATTAAAATTCTGTGGCAATAACTGCTGCATGTTTGAATTGGAAATTATTTGCTTTCTTTAATCCTCAAAATAAGCCAAATAAACCCAAGCTGCCTCACTGCAAAGGTGACTCTCACTTTTTCCTCTGTTTGGAGTTGGCTGCGATGATCCTGAATAATTTTCCATGACTGAAGGGAAATAAAATCCAGCCTTCTGTGACTGCAGCTCTGAAAGGGTTTGGTTTGTTCCAGCAGGTGCAGTATCTTTAGTAGCTCTGTAAGGAAAAGACTCTGGTTGCAAATACAACAGGGAATTATGAGAGATGAGGCACGATCCTGCTTCTGACTTTCTGAGGGATATTAGTAATGTTATGAAAATTCTAATTTTTTTCCCCTTCTGTTCAAGCCTGATTTTCAGGCACACTGCACCAGTAAGCTCATTGGTACAGATTTTTCCACTCTGATCAAACTCTGCAGCTGGGATGCTGTTAGCAAAGGAGCAAGTGGCTTAGGAGTCAGTTCTGTACCAACCTCCACATAAAATTTAAGAACAGCCTGCGGGAATACTTGCCTATGAGTTCCTTTTAAATTCTGCTGCACCTGGTTAGCTAGGACGTCAGGACCTTTATGACAAATGAACCGAGCCAAAGGCCAATAACTTGCACCCTTTGTCACCCCTGTTGTCCCCTTTGCCCTGTAGACTGCAGTAGGAAGCCAGCAGCATAGGATTTGGCTGACTGCCACCTGGAAATATCCCTACACTAAGGGTCTGTCTCACCCACTGGAGGATATTTGGCAGCTCATAGTCCTGCCAGTGTGACCTAATATTTTTTGAGAAGATATATATATTCTAGATGGAGAAAAGAGATATCATATAGATTATTGGAGGTTGTTAAGTTTCCCCTTCCCCTGCAAAATTGCTGTTTGAATTCTGGACAGATTTTTTTTTTCTTTTTTTTTTTTTCTTTCTTTTTTTTTTCTTTCAAGTCCAAAATGTATTTTTATATATAAACTAGCAAAGAAAGTGCTATAATCTCTGTTCTACTTGTTGCCTTGCAAAGCTGTGCTCTGATCTAAAACAAGAATGGTCTGTCACTGACAATGGATGAGACTACCTGATAGGACTGTTAACGCACAGAAGTTATTTCCGTCACATCTACAAGATTTTTTTCTGATGCAATTAATTTTAAACAAAACCAGTGTATCCTGTAAGGGGAGGAGAATTGGGACACAGCAGATGTGGGTTTAAAAAAATGGCAGCCAAGTGTCTTCCCCTGCCAGAACAGCACATGGAAGAGCAGAGTAGTTTGGAAGAAACAGAATACTTCACCCACAGAACTAGAGGTGTATGTGTACATTTAGCTTTGTATAAAGAGGAAGGCAAAATGTGGGGGAACAGCTCTTGTTGGATCAAATCACATCAGTTTGCAGAGGTCTTTATACCTCAGAACTCCAATTTGGTGAATAGCTGCTACAAAGGAATTACTGGGGGCTTTGTCTGAAATGGTTTCTTAGAAGAAATAGCACTGGAGTGTATGGAGGCAGATAGAACAGTACCAGCCATTCTTTAAATCTCCTCGATTGGGTGAAATGGGAGGAAGAAGGGAGGAGAGGCCTCCTGCAGCACCGGGGCTGCTGTAGGCACCATGCTCTCGCCAGGAACTTTGGCTTCTCTTCAGCGAATTCCATGAGTGAAACCTAAACCTTGGTGCAGAAGTGAAAGGAAGTCGAATGACCAAAGGGCATATTTGATCTGTAGCTTGGCCTTCGTAAAAGCTAATGAGTGTTTAGGGACAAGTCACGAGTTTTTGTTACTTGTGTCTAGAATTACCTGGAGACAGGACGTAGCAGAGGGGTCTGAGTGTGTGAGGTATTTTAGCATACTAAGCAGCAAGTTGAGGTAGTGGAATGGTGGTCAGCAAGGTGAATAACGTGCTGTTAAACATCACCTTGATATCTAGTCAACAGACTTGCCAGTCAACATAGGATATCCAAATAGACATACAAGAACTTCAGACCACCAAGGCTGCTCTCTACCATATGGAGAAACAGAAATCCTTGTTAGATAATAGTAAAAACTGGCACCATACTCTCCCTTGAGACCCTCTGCATCAGTGTGCAGCACATACCCAATGGCAGAATAATTGCACAATGTCTATAATGGTTTGTGACAACTGAATATCAAAGGTTTCCATACCGCTGTTGTTACTATTAGGTTTCCTTCTTCATGCTCCCACCTATCTTGGATTCTCCCCAGAGCTGGAGCAGGGAGGGCACTGTCAATTATTCTGCCTGTGCTCTGTCCGCAGTCTGAAACTCTGCCTGTTATTGCAGGGGAGACAGCTGTTTTTGTTGAAGTGAATGCCTGAAAACAAGTGAACAATACAGACACTTAAATTGACATAATTAGGTTTCAGAGTCAATACCCACTGAGACCTGTGAGAGGAGCTGGTATTTATCATAGCTGTTTTGGTTCTGTCTGCGAAAGGGATAGGGAGGAACTGCACTGGCGTATAATAATAAAGTGGGGAGGAAGAGAGAATTCATCTGTAACCACAAAGATTATCCTGTTGGTAAATGGAAAGCTGGAGAACCCTGTAGTCTGAGTGCCGCTAGATGTGCTCCAACAAGTTCTTAGGTGTACGTAACACTCAATTTCTCTGTCTTCCTAAAATATTTTCAGCACAATCTCATGATTTAATCATTACATATTTTTGACATAGCCCACCTGGCTTTGTACGTGTGTGTGTTTGTGTGTGTGTGTTTTTTTTCCTCCTTTTTGTTCTTTTTTCAAATCCTGCTGTGAATCTTTCCTTTTGTTACACATCCTAGCTTCTTACTATGCAAAATCTGAGGTACAGGCATGAAGCTCTGTACCTACTTGTGAGAAATCTGCAACTGTGCCCATTTGTGCCTGTCTGGGCTCTCATCTCTCCCTGCACACCCAGCATGTTATTGGTAACTTTGCTTAGAATGCACAAACTAGAAAAGTAAAATGAGCTGTCACAAAGTAAGAGGAGAAAAAAAAATCTCTTTAATAAACTGTACTGCTCCTTTGCTGGCTTACCTGGAAATAGCTCTGAACAGCTTTATACTAAAGGAGATGTTTGAAGACTGTTTTGTTCCTGGGCAGCAATTGAGTGGTGTAGAAGACCAGGCTCTCTCTCTCCATTTTTTTGTAATGAGACCACTAGAGATAAAGTTGAAGCCCAGGTTGACATGGAAGATGCTGAAAAGCTCTTAAAGCACTTTCACATTTTCCTGGAACACTGGGCTTATGTTATTATTGTCTTGAAAAAAGTTTGTTTAATGTATTGTCTGGGTTGTTTTTTGTTTTGTTTTGTTTTTTCCTCCTCTCGCTATGAGTTTTAGCACTACTAGATCTAGTGTGTAGTATAGCCAGAAGCACTAGAGCTTTTACAGAAATATTTTTCAAGCTGATATTTGCGCTTTTGCAGGTAAAGAAACATGGAAGCCTTTACAAAGATTGGTCAATCTTTCAAGTCAGTCACAAAGGTCTGCATGACTGCAGTGTGAGGCACTCTGTAGACTCAGGATTGCCTGCAGAACCATTGCATTGGTCTCACTACTGGAAGAGGGCTTGAGTTGCAGAAGTATAGGGGGAGGAGAAACTCCAGCTTTCTCCAAAGATGAAGGATGTACTACTACTTAGGTTGAAGTAGAGCAGTGAATAATGTTCAGCTTTTTCTCTCCCTGTAGTTCCAGACTGCTTGGATTTCAGCCCTTGTGGTTGTCTTAGGTTCCTCTAAATAACTATAAAATTCCTTTTCTCTCCTTTCCTTACAAAAGAGAAGCTAGAATTAACAAAAAACAATAAAACAAAAAAAAAAAGTTAGTGACTGGGGAAGAGAAAAAGAAGAGAATGATAAAAGTGCAACATCCAGCTTCCCAAAGGCAGTCTGCCCAGAACTGAGGAAAACTTGAAACTTCCTTCCCCTTCATAGAGTAGTGCTTTCCCAGCATTCCTTCTCTGAACCCAATTGCTGTGTGTTGACTTCTACTTCAAGCTACTTGCCATGTGTCTGACTTACTAGCAGTAGTGGACTGTGTGACTCAGCCCTTCCATGCTGACCTGTCATGTCTCCATGCACAGAACAAGGACTTTCAATTCAAAATGGCATTTATTGTAGATTAAAGGAAACAAGAAAAGGAAAATGGGAGTCTTCATGAGAGAGCACAGCATGTTTATCTTCAGGTTTTTTTTCAGCATGAGAAATGATTCCAACCTCTTGCAAATTAACAAACCCAATTCACAGACTAAAGAGGTTGGCTAGCTTTCAAAGAAAACAGAGGAGAAAGCCTGGTAAAGAGAAACCATCCATTACTGTATTTCTGTGAAGACAAAGAATATTTTAAGCCACTGCCCTAGAAGTTGTTCTGTATGAATAGATCTGTTTTGCTAGTCTCAAAAAAAAAAAAAAAAAAAAAAGGAGGGGGGGCATGTGGGCAGAGGGTAGGAGAGGAAGGACCACAGTGGCTAGGCAGTGAGGAGCTATAGACTAAATAGTGAGCAAAGACTTAATCTGTAAAAAAAACACAGTTTTATGCATACCGTACTGCGTATCTAACTTCAGAGATTTTCTGGTTCTCAAACATCAGGCCTCATATTTGAGAGTCCAGGTTAGGAGGCTGCCTCTCAAAGCGTCATCGCTGGTAATGGTGAGTTGTACCATAATTCTCCCTCTTGCCTCTCAAATGAGGTGAGCCTGGATGTGAACGGTAGAGATCCCCAGTGCTGTTGTCTTGTGGCAGTACTGGATGAGCATAAAATAGATTTAGAGCTCTGTTTTACTAGCGATTATATGAATATCATGGTTGAACTAGATCTCTTGGGGAGGTATAGTCTGTAGCAGTATTGGCTACTTAGAGATACTACTGGAAGACCTTCCAAGATGCTCAAATGGGAAAGTGTCTCTCTCCAACATTTATGTGCCATCATTAAATGAACTTGCAGGATAATGCCTCCCATTCCATTCTTCTGTAACTTCCATACAAGTTTTCAGTTCTTGGATGACATACAACACAGAAAAAACAGCTGAATAGGAGATGAACACGATTAAGGGGGCAGACAAACTATTTTTCAAAATCATAGCTGCATCTACTCACCCTGAAGTGAAATAACTTCTTAATCATTAGCTCCCTTACTATGTTTTCCACAGCTCCTTTGTAGGGTTAAGACTTTGTTTAACATATAGGAAGAAAGTTTTATGCAATGGCTAGGCACATTGCAAGGATCTGTCTCATGCTCTGATCTGATCACTATCCTATGAACTTTGATCTTGTCTTGCCTGTGCTGTGCTGTATAAAATGACCTTCACCCCCTCCTCTCCCCCCCCACACACACACCTCCAAAACTTTTATCTGGTACAAACAGCATTTTTTTCTCACACACAGGAGCAAGCAAATCCATTTTGCCTTTTCTGTAGAATATCAAGGTTTTGATATTGGTCCTCAAAGCTGGCCCATAATGACGATGACCACCGGCATTCCCAGGCATGCATTGCATTTGACCCCTCTGGTTCTCAGGCACAGTAGAGCTTTCTCTACTGTCGTGGGTTAGTTGAGGTATAAGACCCTCTGTTTCTGTAAGTTAGTCTACATCCATGGATGAGTGACCATGACCAGTCTTGCAAGCGCGCCATATATTTCATCAGCCCCCTCCCCGCCCCTTTCTAATGTGTTACTTGCATGTATACAGTCAGTGAAGTGCATAAAAGTGCTACTAAGTAAACCAAGCGACCCCATCATATCCCAGATGTTGATCTAGAAGAATGACTGAGGAAGAGATAAAAATGATCCATGACAGATATTAGTTGCATCATTACCTCACTATTGGAAGTTGCTTTGATTTCCCAGTGATGCCATAGAGAAGAGCCAGCACAGAGCACTTTTCAGCTAAAGCACATTTACATTTTAGATACTGAATGCCTGTGAACGATGCTCTGCAAGCCACAGACCTAGAGGGTAGGCAACTTTTTGATGCAAAATCAAAATAGCAGGGAAAAAGTATGTAAAAATATCTTCATCAGGGTTGCTTGAAGTTCATGTCATATTTAAGAATGTAGAGTGCATTTCACCTTCAAACTTCTTCACATGCATCTACAAGTTAATCTTTAATGGCTGTAAATGACAAGTGAATGAGCATTATCCTCATTTTATATTGGAGAAAAGCTAGAACTTCTGTGACTTGCTGAAAGTAAGGGGAAGACTTGGTATGCTGTTTGGCAACCCTGTTCCTAAATCTTAAACGGACCACAGATGGATTGATGTGAGGGCTAGCATTTATTGATTGCAAAGATCTTGCAACCAGTTGTTAAGGTCTAACTGAGAGCACATAACCTGTCATATTTGCTCTGCAAATGGGATCCGCGCAGGAGAGACTCGTAAATGAGGGCCTAGAAAGACTAAGCCTTCCAAAAGGTATGGGGTGCTGGCATCCTGCTCAGTATTATCTTGGGCTGTTTTCCATCATTTATGAATGAGAAAAGAAAGTTTGTCTGTCATCTCAAAAACAAAACCAAATTAAGCGCGGTTAAGGGTTAGTGCTCAAGCAGACAGCAGAGGAGACCTCTTAATGCCAAATACAGCATAGCAGCATTGGAAACCAACTATAAAATCCCCCTGGTGGGAGTAGGACAGTCCTACCTGCTCCAGAGGCATGCTAATGAGGCGAGTGAAGAGCTAATGGGCTGCTGATTAGCACCTTTTAGGTATTCACTTGAATAAAGGAAATATTATCGTGCTGCTGCTACCCAGGAGGTCAGAAATTTCAGTTTAAAGCCATAAGAAGCATCCCTGAGGGTTAAGAAGCCATAACCTTTCAAGTCTCCCAGGAATGAACATTCAGTGATGTTACCATTAAGACTCTGAAATCCCATGATCTTGTTACCCTCTTTTCCTCCAATTTTTGTTATATTCACCTGCTGGGTCTTGTCTTAAATGAGACTGTGAGCTCTTCCTGGCTCTCTTTGTATTTGCATAGAGACGAGCACAATGGGGCCCTGATACAGAATGAGCCTTTTGGATCCTACTATAATACCAATATGCAAGCAATGAATAGCTAATAATAATAATAATGGTGTCTGCTTTCCGTATGAGCTTCGTTTTTTTTTTTCCCTGCTTTTATTCATGTGACTTACCCTCCCTACCTAGAGTCCACGATTTCTTTTCTTATCTTGATCTCGTAAATTGGAGTGTCGTGGGCCTGGCAGGTAGGCTTAGGCTGATGCAGATGAGAGAGGTGCTCAGGGCACTTGCGGGACAAAGCAGGCATATGCTTTGGACACCTGACAGGTAGCACAGATGTCTGGTTAGGTCAAGTATTAGCGTTATGCCCTCGGACGCGGGCTCCATCTTGGCTGCCTTTACAGATGTGTCAGTTCTTTCTCCTGTGATTCCTGTGACCTTTCCAGCTCCGTGCTTTTTGCCTCGCTGTTACGAAAGGAGGATGCCAAGGGCAGTTTCATACAGCGGGCCGTTTTATGAGCAGGAGCTGTGTCTCTAAGGTGAAATTCCCTCTTCTTGGAAGAGATTTCCCTAGAGACAGCTCAACTTTCTCTCAGCAAGAAGAGAATGGTAAAGTACAGAAAGCAGCCCTTGTAAAATAAATAAATAACCACCAAAACTCTGTGTTGTCAGAATTAAAATGTTAAGAGAAAGAATAGGGCATAATTACCCGTGAGCTGCCCTGGTCTAGCACTGACTAAATCTCTGCTGAACTGCTGGGTCATATCCAATGACTGCCTATTCCAGCACTGTCTCTGTTACCTAACCCTTTAAATTTGAGGGAGGCAGGTTTCTTTAGTGTTTCTGCTTGTGTTAGGCCAGGCATTTAGCCTCTTGCAATTGCACATACCCTCCCTTTGAGATACCAATTACCTTTTTAGTTTTTTTTATTGCCTTTTGAGCTTGCTTTCTTCCCCTTGTCCCTGAGAAGGTGACCTGCTTTTGCTGAGCAGATATAGGGAGTGAAGGATAATTGTTTGCTTGAGTTTATGCCACAGGCCAGGGGAAAGTGAGGGTGTTTGGTGGTGTTCTTATAGGGAAGTTTTCTGCTGGAAAGGCCCTTCTGTATGAGACTCCACATGGTTTATTTTGCTCCTCCCCTTTAGCATGGTTCTCAGGTGACTTACTGTGCTGTTGCTCAGGGGCCAAAGACTGCCCCTAATGAATCATTTGAAGTTAAAAGAGAGGAAATGCTGTTCAGAGAAAACTCTCCGCCCTCCCACATGTACACACCATTTGTAGAGCTGAGTGTGACCTCTGGGAAGCAGCATGGAGTGAGCTCTTTGGTGAGCTGCATCTCACCATTTTAAGTGGGAAATGATGCTCTGGTGCCCTCAAAATCACCAAATGCTATGCAGTGCGTTGCTCTTCCCTATTTTCAGAGGGAGATGCACTCCATTGACTGGCATGGAGTTTGTTCTGTAGAAAACCATGAGTCCATCTGTCTTTCTGAAGAGGATATAATGTAAGGATCGGTCTTCCCCAGCTTAATGTTTGGTTGGGTGGAGACTCTGAAAGGGGTGTAGAGAAGGAAAGAGATAACCCCCAGGAAAGTCAAACTATCTATTTATTTAGTTATGTGTTTTGGGTTGCGTTTTGCATTAATCGCTGCCACACACAGGAGCCCTGTAATTTATTATTGGTGATAAGTGTGGACAGTAGCTATTATTTTTGCTCCCTGTTCTAAAACGTGGCAAGCAGGGACACTTAGATTTATGGAACATGCATTATTCAAATCTCAGGGCCCGATGGCTCAGCATGAACAATCCCAGCTATTTTCAGAACCTTTCATTCCTTCCTCCTTTATTCCTCCTTGTTTCTCCCTTCCTTTTTTCTTACCTTACTGGCTTTTAACATTAGTTTAAGACAAGTGGAACTTATTCAGGCCAGGGTAACACCACTAAAGCTAGTGATTTCATGCCAGGAAGAAAACAGGCCTAATAGGTACTTCACACTCTAATGCAGAGGGGTCTGATTAATGCCTGTTATGCTGAACCAGAGGAAAAGGAGGTTTGTGTTTGGACAGGTATCTCACTGTTAGAAAATGCTGATGTGGTCAGGTGCAAAAATTGGGCAAATAGTTTCCTGGGTCAAAGCTTCTGCTTTATTTGGCTTTTAATGGCTAACTTCCTCTGTGATTGCTGTTGATCTGGAATGCAAGTTGTATGCCTGCCCAGTGGTGGTACTTGAGACGCTTAAGCAACTTCACCTCTCATCTTCAGATGGGAATTTCTAGCTCTAGATGTGCCTCTCCTAATTGTCTCATCTGCATTCATCATCTTAACACTTAAACACTTACATTTCATGCAAAGACCTCCCTTCTCTTTTGCAGGTATAAGCTGCACGGTATAAATTGTCATCTGAGAGAACTCTCTGGGTAGATGTTTCATCCAGTCTGCATGTGGATTTTGGCTAGTGCCTCCTTCTAGCTGTTTGCAGCTGCTCCTTAATGAATAGCAAAAAAAAATAAAAAAAAAAAAATTTGGAGGAAGGAAGGAAAATTGGTTTCTAGCATAACTCTTACTTACTTGTGTTTTGAAGCAAAAAAAAAAGAGGAGAAGAAATCTGATGTGGCCATGAGAAAGCTAGTAAATTCTGAGAAGCTTTCAGACTATGTCATAAAATCTGATGGTGGCAGCAAAACTGAAAACGAAGTCTTTATCATGGCAGAATAAGGTCCTGGGGGGAGGGGAAAGCTAAGCAGGATAATGTCTGGGGAAAGGAAGAATAGTCAAGGAATAATGCTCAAAGCATGAGGAAAAATTCAGTAAAATGAAATGAGTGAGTACCACCTGGGCAAGTCCAAATAACCCCTGGTCTACACACAGCCTGCTGATATTTTACAAGGCAGCTAGTGTGAGAACTTATGTGATATCAGGAATGTGCTTGCATTGCATTGCTTTCCTTCTGTGCAGGAACAGAAATGATCTATACTCATATAACCTTGTTTTATATCAATATATGTACATCACACTGGGCTTGTAGGGCGAAACTACTGTATTTTCTAACACATAACCTTTGTCTCCAGTAATGCAGTATGTTTTAAAAGTACTATTGGAAATAAGTTATCAGAAATGTGCAAAATACAGGAGATGGCAGAGAACTGAGGGAGAGGGCCAGGTTCTGGGGGATCAGAAACTGAGGTTTTTTTTTTTTTTTTCCCTTGCTGAGTGTGAGGACTTTTTACTCATGCATTGGTTCACATAGATTTTATCTGTAGATAAAATTGTAGAGTGCCTAGTCACAAATGAAAATATAACATTATGGATAAAAATGTGCTTCCTTACCCAATGTGATTGTGTAGCCCATGAGCACTTATTTTTCTGTTATTTCCATATTAACTCACAGCAAAAAGAAATACATTCTTTACTTTCTATTAAAACCACTAGGACTGAGTCTCAGGGCAAGGTTTATGTTGAATAAGTGAGACAGAACAGGGTAAAAAAATCCACAAAGTAAATGACAGTCCCACCTCCCCCAAAAACAAATTATAATAATAAAAAAAAGGTATAAAATGAAAAGGAGTAATAAATACATTGGGAAATGCAAATGGAAAACTATTTTTTTAGGAAAATTCCTCAGGAAGCTGATGAATAAGGCCTTGATAAGACTGACATACTTAGGAATATTTTGGTTTTCACAAACTGTTTTTTTTTTTCCAGGAGAAAGGGTTCTCTAACCAGTGCTGCTTATTGTGATTCAGCCATTATGAATGACTTGAATAAACCTATTCTGTTGTTCTCCAAGGGAACTGCTCAAAGAGTGACATGACACAAAAATTCAAGTAGATTATTTAAAAACTCAGATGTTAGTTTAAGTCTCTAAAGGGAAAAGCAAGAATATTGAAATCCAAACACTTTTTATATTATTTATGATCTTAGGATCGCACCTAGAGGTGAAAGACACTTTTTTCTCTCAAATTCTGCATCTTCTAAATAGAGAAGGCTTGAAAGACTGTTATTAGGCTGCTATCACATATCTTTGTAGACCTTTTGTCTGTCTCCGAATAAAGGTGAGAAAAACGAACCTGCGTGCATATAAAAGAAGTAGTCATTAAGAACAGACTTACCAGAAAGGTTACGAATTTTAAATGGGCTCAGAATCTGGGACCAAATCATGCAGGTCATGCTCTTAAGAAAGAAGAGTGAAAGGCAAAACAGTTGAGGGCAATCGTACTGCAAGCGTATCAGCAGTGCCAGCAGCATATGCCAGAGGTTTTTGGCAATATGTATAAAGGAGAGATTAATGGGACTATCAAGAAATGAGAATAATAATTAGTGAAGTGTATAAAGACAGTTAATGTATTATTTATAATGTATTCTCTGAAAACTCTCTGAAAAATGTGTATTTGTTGCTAGGTCACAACAGGTGTCAACAAGGATAGAATTTGATGTTTGCTGATTCAAGCAATGGGGCATGGGGAGAGAGACTATTTTCAGCTATAGCCAGGAGACCTATGTCTGATCCTGTACTGTATGTCAAGGTGTCTTCCTTGAAAGCATAGACCATTTTTTTAGGAACATATAAGTTAAATCCAGCACCTTTTTTTTACAGGTCTACCCACTCTGAAGATCTCTTCCTCCCCACACCCCAGTTAAAATTTGTCACATTCTGTTCTTTTGATGCTATAGATGCTCTGGTTTCTGCATAGAGCACTCTCTGTTTTGCACAAACTACTGCCACTCACCTACTATTGTAGATAAGCATTATACCCCTTCCTACACTGAATCAGAACTTTCCCAGTATCATGTAGAGGGTGGGGTGAAGCCTTATTTTGTAATCTGCCAGTGTTCCCGTTCATTTAGGGTACTTGTTCTTACCCAGAATATAACTTTAGAGAGTTTGTAATAGGGTTGAGGAATGTCAATAGGCTAATGGGTAAATAACTTGATGTTCACTTAGGATATTTTGCTATACCTGTGGAAAATACCTTCTGTTACCTCCATGTTGAGGAAGAATGGCATGTGCTTACAAGAAGGAAAAAGAGCTGACATATATTAAGTCAGATGCAGTTACTACTCATCACACATTAGTTGTGCTCAGGTGTCGTGCTGAGAAAAACACAGCTACTGTCATGTTCTGAAGTAACATGAATGTGTTGAGTGAGTATAAGTCTGAGTCCAAGCTGAGTCCTTGAGCTGTTTTGCTTTGCAATTTTGTCCAGGCTCCTTCAACTTTTGAAAAATCTTCTTCTTCTATGGCATTATCAAGACAAATATCAAAAGGTCTGTAGCTTTTCTCTGTAAAATCTGTATTGAACCCTGGGGATAGCCTAGGTGTGGAGTGAAATGTGGTAGCCTTAGTTATTCCCTTGAGAGTCTTTGCGGAGAAAGTGGGATTGCTCTCTATTTTTTTTGCAAGCTTTTTCAGGAGGAGCAGAAGGAACAAGGAAAATCAGAGAAGTCAAGAAAGTTGGCCTATTTGGCCTTGGATGAGTTGATCTCCCCTTGAAGTCCAAAGACCAGCCTGAGTAACGAGGCCTGTCACTGGTAGGCAGATAAAGGCCGAGTGCCTGATACTGACAGCAATAACATTTTATCATGGGCAGAAATATTCTGTGAAGGGCCTGATAGCATAGCCAAGGGTCGTGACTTAATTCAGCTAATGCCCGTGTCTTCTGTTCAGCAGAGGTTCCGTGGACCGTGCAATGCAGACCAGCCAAGTGCTTTGGCTTTGTCAGCCTGGGCCTATCTTCTTTTTAGCAACAGGAGAGGGAACAAGTAGGATCTGGTGCTAAAAGGTGCAGAAGCAGGGAGGCACCAGCTGCTAGCTGTAAGATCTATTATCAATTGGATTTTGAAGTTCGGAAAAGGAAAAATCTCGGCATTATGTGACGGAGAGCTCATTGCAGAGGTGGTACTGGAATGAGGGATTACTTTGTTTTTGTCAGTATTTAAAATAGTGGAACCTTGCTTGGCATTCTTCCCTTTTCAGACTTCAGATGTCTGACAGTCTCATTTGGGCTTTGAAAGAAGAATTTTGCACCCGTGTGAGTAGCACAGCAGAAACTGTGGGAAGTTGGACGTGTCTGAGTATCTGCCTGATACGAGTTGTTTGTGCTCATCACCAAATGGTGCATGCAGGTTGGGATAACTGGGGACCTTTTCTTTCTTTGGCAAAGCATAGGATTGAGGAAAGAAGAGCAGAGGGAGAGTGACCTATCAGTTCTGAGTTTCTGCATGCAGCTCCTGGGGCCTTTTGACTAGAGAGCAGGCAGTAGTGAAGGCCAAGTTTAAAATACACCATCAGGCTGTTATTCAGAAAGGAATTGTAGCCATAACAGAAGTCCTTTTGCTGAGAGCTAGAACAGCTCTCTGAAACTGCAAAGGGCAGGAGCCATCCAAAATGTAAATATTCTCTCTTGCCTTGCTTGTGCTATATATGTGGCCAGCATTCACCTAAGATTGCTTGGTGCTTTTTTTTTTCCCCACCAAATTCTCCCTGTTTTGTGCAGTGCGGTGATTTTAGGGACCTCTCTTCTGTAATTTAAGCTTGTTTACACCTTAGAAATATATGAATTGCACCTCTCCCTGGAACATGCTAGAATGCAGGCACTTTCGTGCAGCACAACTGACAGATCTAAAGACACCTTTGAGCTAATTGTATGTAGAGTTCTCCTTTACCATTGTCTCATGGCACATCTCATTTTGACACATTCTTCACTGGTGACCATTCTTTGCTGCACTGGGTGAGTATTTCACCTGATCCCATACCACCGGAGCAACTGGAGTTGGTACTGCTATATTTTTGACATAGGATACAAATTATTGTGTGTGATTTCTGTTTTGTCTTTTTTTTTTTTTTTCCCCCTTCCATCCAAACCCTCTTTTTGTCAGATGAGCTTTACAAGTGTTGGAACTAGCTATATTGTCATGCAGGACCAGATCTTTTTTGGTAGGTATGTGGAAGACAAGGATTTTACCTCTCTGTAACTTCCAGCTGGCCATTACTGCTACTGAAATTGCATATATTTTGATCATTGGAATGTTTGGTTTTCTCAATGCTCAGGGCTGAAAGGTGACAGAAAAAGCAGATTGTCTTTAACTTAATAGGTTGCCCTGCTGTTTTCTGATGCAGAGATCCTTGGTTTAATTTACTGCTGGAATGGATTGCTTCCAAATAAGGATAATCTTCCTCTTGCTGTTTCTTCACTTGGTTACTTCCCTGTTCTTTTCACTGGCAACATCAGCCCTTGCAATTCTGGTTTATTCTTGCCAGGAGACTCTTATTCATTTGCTGTATTTATTGTGGTTATGGTCCTAAGCTTGCTATCGTCAATAGCTTAAAACTTCAAGACAACTGTTTCTGCGGTTTGAACTTTTGGTTATCTTTTCAACTCAAAATGAGTGCCAGGACAAAAATCTGCTTACCTGAGTTGGTAATCAGGAATTTAAAGTCCTGCAACTTTTTATTATCATTATTATTATTCTTTTCTTTCTTTCTGCCCAGAACACATTAAATTAGTG
Source organism: Crypturellus tataupa (assembly GCA_034781795.1). Classification (NCBI taxonomy): domain Eukaryota; kingdom Metazoa; phylum Chordata; class Aves; order Tinamiformes; family Tinamidae; genus Crypturellus; species Crypturellus tataupa. The sequence continues at coordinate 8,524,162 of JAWLRI010000031.1, forward strand.
AGTTTGTGCTAAATCAGGTTGAACATCCCCATGAAGGAGGAAATGCCAGGAATCTGTCATTGTATATCAAACGGGTGCTGTACTGTTTTTGCAAAAGCATGGGTCCTGCCTGCTGCAAGCTAGGAAAGTGCAGTCAGTGCTACAGCGATGCAAAGGTATCTCTCACTGTGGTTCTTTAATTGAAAAAGATGTCAAATCTGGTTTAATGAATCTCCCTGGCACCTGAGGCTGGACCCTGACTTTCACCATGGTGCTTGTATCAGTTCAAAAATAAATATTGTCCCCAAAGAAATGAAATTACTTGGGCTTGCCTTCAAAACATCATATTCCCCCAGATTTGACTTTCTTTGATACTCTCTTCTGTCACACTGCTGCATTTCATTTTGCTCAGAGGATTACAGAAGATACCGCAGATGAGAAGTGGTGGTATTCTAATTTCAACATAATCTGTGTGGGTGTTTCTTTCCCCCCCCCATTTCCTGCAAGCACCAAAGGAGTAGTAAAAGGTTGTCATTTCCCTCTGGCAGTTTTTGGAGACTTCACATCCTCTCTTTCTGTTTTTGTTGGGTTTTCTTGGTTGGGGAGAAGGACCAGAGCAGGGCAGAGCTGAAGAGGAACTGATGTCCTCTCAACAGGTCAGTTCAGACAAACTTGCAAAGTCCGGTAGCACTTTTCCTAGAAGCTAATGTGCAACATTTTTCCAGGTTCATGATGTAATAGGCACTGATTCTCACTAACCAGTCTATAATGTGGGCTGATAGCACTGGGAAAGAGCTCTTGTAACATGATTTTAACTCTGTGCAAATTTAATTAGCAGTGGAAATTCATTTCTGCTGGTAATTTTCAACAGAAAAGCTCCGCTTCCAAATAGAGGCTGACAAGAGAGCCTGACAGGGGAATGTCTTTAGGCCGGAGAGACGTCTCGCTGCTTAACCTCGAGAAACGTTCACAGTCAAGCACCTCGGGCGCCTCTAGCATCGCGCTCTGAAAGACCCTCGCCCTGTCTCCCAGGGGCCGGAGATAAGGCTGCTCTGTGAACCTTGGCAGGATGAATTTCTCCGCTCCAGTGTGATTATCATCTCAGCCTGAACGCTGCATCCGCAGAGCTATTTGGTGCCGGACTAATTACCGGCTATCAGCAAGAGGGTAGATGTTCTCGCTCGCTCGGCCTCGGCAGATGCGCTGCTGGGCAGTGGCCGTGTCAGTGTGACAGTCTGTGCTCTGGCTTTAAAGCCAATGAGGGTGATTCTGCCTCAGGCCAACGCTCCATTTTTTGGCATATTGCAGGGGAAAGCGAAGGACTGATTGAAATTAGGAGTTGTGCTCTCCCTGTCTGGTGTCTTGATGGAGTGGTTTTAAAATTTGAATGCCATCCTGTCACCCAAGGGACAGTGCAAGGTTGCAGCAGGTGCTGGATGAGAAAGCAGCAAGGAGTGGGAAGTTGTCTACTCACCTGTAGTGCAAAACAACCTCATTGATACGCAGGAGACTTCAGTCTCTGTGACTTTCAATGTCTTCCACAGCATCAAACTGATATTTCAAAGAGATTAAGAACTGAAGGGAGCATATGATATCCATTTAAAGGCAAGACTTCAGATTTAATGAAGGCTGTATCAGAATGAGATATGATTCAGATATCAAATTACATTTGTTTAGCCCAACACAGCTTAATAAATCACAGCAACATTTAATAAATATTTATCTTCTTTTAATCACCAGTTAGTGCTTTTTCTGATCTCCCCACTCCCTTAATGGCTCACTGCTGTATTTATTAAATGTGATTTCCATTTCTCAAATAATCAATATATCTTTTTATTTTTTTTTTTTTACAATTTGGGCAGCTTTACTGAACTTTTGTGAGATTTAATTAAGATTAAGACTTAATCTTTAATTTCAATATATAAATTAGTCCACGTTTAAGTCATTACTCAGTAACCTCATTTGGTATGAAATCTTGACTGGAAGTGTGGCAAGCTCAACAGCCTTTACAGTAGAAATGTTAATGAACTTCAGGGGAATCTTTGGATCAGAGGAAGAGCCTGGTTGCAATTACCTAGCTGATGCGGGTGTGTGATCGATAACGTAAACGGGGTGTTAGCGCGGGCAGCTCTGCGCATCTGACAAGGCTGGTGTTTGCATGGGCATCCGGTGCGGCGGGAGAAGTCAGCGTGAGGTCAGTTGGAAAGCAGCAGCTGGTGGAGATGATAACACTTGTAAATGATGACTCAGCTGCCAGCAAATTATGCAGCACACGGGGAGGCTGTGAGTGGGTTTGAGTCTCTCCGGGTATTTCCTTGGCCACGAGTCCGTCTCTGCTAAAGGCCCCTCAGACCCACAAATTCAGCCCTGATGAGTAGGCAGAAGGCAGACCCTATGGCCAGCCCAGGTGCTGCTGGTGAGGATGACTATCCTCATTCTCAGCAAGACCTTCATTTGTCCCTTTGGTCACTTCTAAAGTGATTCTGTGCTGCTGTTCTGTACCCTCTTCCCTGCCATTGCCAACTCCATAACTTAAAATAATAATTTTTAAACATAAGCATGTGGTCATCATAGTGGATATCTAAAGTTCAGGGCACGTGCTTTTGGGGGCTCAAGTGAGGGTCCTAATCCCCTGCTAGATCCAGGCATTCTGTAGCTCTCCTGTCTACTTGCCTAGCCGTCCTCCTCATGGGAAAACAAACAGCAACAAGGAAGCAAAATGGTCCGCCTGTATATTGGTTGGTTTACCTGGATCAGGGGAATTCTCCTGGGTTCCACAGTGCAGGTAAAGGCTATGTTGCCCAAGAGACTGTAGCAGGTAATTTGAGTTAGACACATGTATGAGAGAAACCATGAACTCAGTTTCATGTCTTTAGCCTTCTTGGTTCTCTTCATATACGTCAAAAATTCAATCATTTTTTTGCTTGTGTTTTTTCTTCATTGGAAGACTTCTGTTAACTCCTCAGTACCTCTAGAATATTTTGCAATGTGCTGTTGATGTTCTTTAGTTTGCTTGTACAGCCCAGAATATAATCACTGAAAAATCCATAAGGATGCATTTAATATTTATGAAGTTTATGTACTGCACTTTCGAATATTCCATACTGCATAACATCTGTCATCTCTCAATACAACACTTTCTGAAGTTTTTTTGACTCCAGAATATCACATTTGCCACAGCCCTATCTGGACTTGATCAGGAGGTCCCTTACAGACCTAAATTGGTTTAGAATGAGTAAGACATTGCTTTCTTGTGCAGCCAGCAGCACTGCAGTCAGTAGGGAAAAATATTTATAGGAGCATCAGATTCATTGGACTGGGTGTGCTAGTCCAATGCTGAAGCAATACCCATGTCAGATATTTTTGCTAAGAGTTATTTTAGGGCTAGTTCCTACTGTGTCCTGCCTTCCATCTGTCGGGGGACACCACCGCAGTGTGCTGCAGGGAGCTGGGAATTTGAGAAGCCATCGATTTGTTCTGCAAATGGCAGATTTCAGTTGTGTGAAGTGTCTGGACACAGTCAGTATGTGAAACCATTCCAGGTTGTTGCCCTGCACAGTGCTGTAACTGGAAGAACGCTGCATTGCAGTGTGTTTGATGGGAAGTAGGATGGACTTTAGGAAGTATCAAGCCTATGATGCCCATGTCAAAATCCTTTATTAATGCCACCTGCCCTCCTCGTTCAAAGGAGATTGTCTCCCAATTTAGGGATTGAATACAGGATGTATTAACAAGGAGTATCCTAACTGATTTTGGTGCCAATGCCAAGGTGTTATTTGGCCTTGGGCAAGTCTGTAGTAACCTAATAGCAAGAGCTCTTTCTTAAGCGTCTGTGTCCTCTTGCCTTTCTGCACCATTGTGAGACCTACTGAAGTCTACAAGATGCTGTAAGAACAAAAATAAAAGCAAAGATGAATGTTACCAACCCCATCATCCCCTTAACTTGTGATTATTCCTTACTTAGAAAATAGCAACCAGTCACAGGGAGGGAAGGGGGAAGCAGGAGGCTGTCATCTGTTACCAATGTGCAGCTGGTCTTAGTGTAGATCCTGTAGACCAAACAGTGTAGAGAAAATCCAGAAGGTTAGAGGGGAGGAGGTGGCCGCCTAAAAAAGAGGCAAACATTAAGAACAATTAATGTACAGAAAGAGTAGTTCATCAGCAGCGAAGCAGGTGAAGGCCCGGCTGGCCGGCCAGCTGTCTGCATCTGTTGCCGCTGAGCACCTGCAGGCGGGTGTTTTGTCGTGCATCTACTAACTACGGCTGCCCGCTGCTGAGAGCAGCGTGCTTTGGGGAGGAGGAGAGGCAGAGCGCAACAGGCACCCAGAAGTATTTTGCTTACAAAGAAAAGATCATGTGTTCTTGAAAAACTGAGAAATGAGGTAGGAAGAGGAGCAGAATGGCAGTGGGAAGAGAAACCCCAGTAGGTCAGTACGAGAGGAAAGGGGGGAAGCAAGTGTACTGCTGGAGCATGGTCCTCCCCATTCCCACCCCCGTGCCTGGAAGGGGATGAGTAACTAGCTTTGCCTTCCAGATCTTGTGAGGATGATTGCTCCTGTGCCATTTGCATGGTTGCCAGCCTCTCCTGATTTGTGTGTCATGTATGGCAAAGGCACAGTATCATTTCATTGCATAGATCTTGCCAGTGACCACTTTCAAAAGCCTGGAATGCAGTTTCTGGCTCCGACTCCACAGCAGTACTTGCTCTATCAGTCACGTTGGCATTGGTTTTCCAAAATTGAGTGTTTTTTTTTTAATGAAGCTTCAGATCCTAAAAAAGACTTCCTTACTCTTCCTTTGGCTACTCTCTTTTTTCTGGGAGGAGACATGGACAGTTCTGATGTGTTTCTTTCTCAAAACCTACAGCATGCAAGAACATTTGGGGAAAGGGAGGGATTTTATGATTGCCTGTAACTGAGAAGAAAATGGCACCTTGGCACAACTGTCCTTCGATGCCTTTGCCTGACAGATATAATGCAAGTTGTGCTTGTGGAGACAGAACAGCTCGGTACCTTTGAAGCACACCAGATCCATAGGCATCACTTTCCTGGATGTGCTGTCATAGTTCTGCACCTTTCTTGCTATTAACATTACAGCCTCAGCAGGAAAGCTGGATGTGAGCGAGGGCCGTGGCTAGGAAAGGTTTGGATTGGGCATGATGGTTGCATAAGGGAAGGATTCAGAGCCAAGCCTGTAACTGCCTGGGAGGATCTTCTGCGGACTAGCTGGGATTTCAGGAAATGTACAGTGTGCTCAGGCTCTACAGGAGATAAATTCCCCATGCGCATGCGTACGAGGATTTGTAAATAAGCTTTTGCTATATTTCTTTCCCCCTCCTCTTCTCAGAGGGCCTCTCTCACTTAAGCTGAAGGGGAAATTGCTCAGCTTGGTAGAGGAAACTGAGCCTCTGCACTCATGCTTAGGCTGAGTCAGTGGAATTAAATATATACCCTTAAAATTAGAGAAAGCTCACCCCGGCCCTCAAGGTCCTTGGACCCATGGATCTTGTGGCAGGAGGTAAACGTCAAAGCTCTCCAGGCACAATTACATTGTCAAGTACAAATGGATTCGGTCTGAGCTCTGCGACAGGGAAATCCCCTTTTGTTCAGCATTTCGTCTAGCACTTGGCACAAGAGGCCCAAGGTCCCTAACAGCAAAGCCCGAGTGCTGTGGCAGCCCGCTGCATGAGGTGAGGAGATGACAAGGGGACACAGCAAAAAATCCTGCTGAAAGGAATGGACTTGTGTCCATTACAGGGATCTAACCTATGCTGTGACTATGGATACACTCATTCCCTTTGCTTGAGCCTCAGTTTCCCTACCTTTAAACCTGTTGCTTATTTATTTCATTACCCTGTGTGGTGTGTGTGAGGCTTCTGGATTGTCTGCAAATGTTTCTGTTATCCCCAGATGTTGCAGGAATGGAAAGGATTATCATCATTATTTCTGACAGGCAGCTATAATTCATCTTTGCTTACTAGACCCCTATGGTAGTTCTGTTGTGAAATGAGTAAAGGTTATTTCAGCGTGGGACTTCTGTGAGCTTATTTGTTGTTGAGTCTGGTAATAAATGGGCCCCAGATAGTGTTGCCTGAGCTGTGCGAACAGAGAAAATTTTATGATTCTTAATTTAATTTGTGTTTTCTATTTCTTAGTATCTATGTTCTTTGCAAAGTCTGAAAATACTTCTTCACCATTTGATCTGGACTTTTCCCACTTGGTAAATGCTGATTGTTTCCTTTTTCTTCTCTCTCTCTTTTTTTTTTTTTAATAAATGTATATATAGAGAGAGTACAAAACAATAATTAAGTCAGCTTGTTTCTTGAAAGTAAAAGTTTGTTAGTTATTTTAAGCTCCCTCCACTGGAGGCTTCTGCAACAGCATTGGAAAACGAAGCAACCTGGGATATATGTAATTTGACGTAATTTTACACTGTGTATTCCTCAAAGAAGGATGTCTAGTTGAAACATTGTTTATCTACACCTAGCACCTCCTTTGAGGGGATCTCAAACCATTTTGCATACATAAATGACTTGATCCCTATGACAGACTTTTGGGAAACTAATGGAGTGGTTTGTAAAGCAAAATATATGGATCTAGATGAAAATAGACAATAATGCATGTATTGTGAGAGGGGATGAGAGGAAGAGGAGGGATGCTGGGTCATGGTGAGAACTGCAGAGAAGGCTTCTGCTGCATTTTGAATGGACATTTGATGCAGTAACAGAAAGGGAGATGAGATTGTCCAACCAGGAAAATAGTCAGGAAAGGAATAGAATAAAAGGCTCACAAGATTGGTTGAGGGGAAGAAAAAAAAAAGAGTGAAAACTTGCAATATCCTTCCCACTGCCTTTCCTCATAAGTGTCAGCCTTCTCCCATCTCACGCCTTCTGCTCAGAATGACTTTTCCAAATCTGGCTGCATGCTCACTGCTGTCAGATTGCTCTTGGAAACGTCTTTTTTGGAGCATTGTCCCCAGGAAATCCACGTTACTCTGGTCCTTGCCAGCTGCGCAGGGCTGCCGAGGAGCTCTGCCTTATGAGGAGGCCCTGTATGCACATGTGCACATTGCAGAGCTGCAGGTGACAGTGGAAACGAAAAGTTGTTTGGGTTGATCTTTTTTTTCTTTTATACGGCTCTTTAATAGCCGTGTAATAAAGCAGTATTGATGAAAGAGGTCATTTAACATCAACTTATTTGTTTTTCTGCAATGAGCTAATGTTTAATTAATGTGCAATAACTTTTGCAACCCAATGTATCCCTTTAGATTTACTATAGGGGACAGTTTGAACATCAACTTAAGCGGCCAATGACTGCAAATGTATTTATTAAGGTTTAAACATGTGTAAATGGGTTTGTGTCTATTTGCAGAGCTGTTAAACTACAGTAAATATGTTCTTTGTCAATTGGTGGTTAATTAACATCCATTAGTTCTCCATTAAGAGCACAGTTTGGTGTCTAAATTTTCTTGCTTAGTACTAACTTTGAATTAGGGCTCTGTTTTTTTCCTCTTTCTGCACACTAGAGTTTTCAAAATCCACTTTCTCTGTAGGACTGGAGTGCTAGGAGCAATGTAATGTGCCAGTTTCTGGAATTCACCTTGCCAGGTGGGAGATTTGCTAAGGAAAAAGTGGAATTTTATGGCTCAGCCTTGCAGCTCTTTTTTATTAACTTAACCAGCTTCTTTCCTTGCACATTGCTCCCTCCTAGCTTTCTCTAGTCAGTACAAATTGTGGAGTTGGCTCAGATGTTTAATGCTTTTATATCACTGTGAGAATTTCAGGCTGTATTAATGCAAAATCTGCCAACAACTACATGGAGCTTGCATATGGGGCAGATCATGGAGGTTCTGTCTTACCCCAAAGGAAGATTTTTAAGGTTGCCCATTCCTGAGTGAGTGTATTTGGCATGGGGGCAGGGAGAGTTAGATGCAAAAAGTATCCCATCTCCGGACGCTATATCTGCTAACAGCCACAAGGTGACACTGTCCCAGTACATTATTTATATTTTGACAGAGAGATGTAGATTAATCCATTTAGCATACAGTACTGTTCCATGTATCAGGATTTGTTCCCCATTTATTAATTGATAAATTAAGGTCTGACCCAGGCATCGTTCACTTCTTAAATCTAGAAATTTGAAAAATATTCAAGTCATCTTGCTTGCCACATGTGAAAACACAGTCTTTATATGGGCTGTGTAGCCTTACAAAATAAATTATCCCTTATTTGCAAGTAAGTAAGTAATAACCTTCCTCTGAAACTGAAAAATGTCTGATTAGTGTCAGGGACTATCCCAAGTTGTCGGGGAATTATCTTTATTCTCCATTCCTTAGGAGCTTGCAAAATTTGAATGACAGAGTATATGGCTTACAGGTGAGGATGGCAAGAGCCCTGTTCCCAACTTCATTTGTGCAAAAAGGGAAGTAGGGAAATAAAAGTTTGAGAGGCCTGTTAGGAGTTAAGCGATTACCCAGAAAGTCCCAGAAAAGAGTATTGTAGGAAAAGGGGAGGAGGGAGGGCAGCTGATTTTGAATAGTAGCAATGAGTAAGGTTAAGCTGTGCTACAAGTGGAGCTCAGATAGTGAGGTAGTAAGTACCTGTGGCATGTATTTAACTGGAACTGTAACCGAAGAATGAGGTGCCTCAACCTATGCCAGCATTTATAGTCCAACGTGGTATCGGAAGTCTGGGGAAAACCAAATCTGTGCAGTACCCCAAAGGTAAGGGTGGACTTTGGAGCTGCTTTTCCCCAGAGGTAAAAGAGTGACCTCAAGGCCACTTTTTTCACTAGCGCAGGTTTTAAGAGTTGGCCAGATTGTAAGTGTGACCATGCACAACAGGCTGAGCCTGATACTGCAGGGTTGCCTCATGCTTGTGCCCATGTAGACGTTACTTTAGCTTAGTAACGTTAGCTAAACTAGCAGGAATGTTAACTGGTGCCCCTTGGTTCTCCCCCAAGAACCTGCACCTTGTTACCCACCTCTGTGGGGTGAAGTTCTCTGTGGTGCGAGTGGAGAGGAGCCCTGCATACTTGCAAGTGGTACCTGTCGCTGAACACCTGTGTGTGTCCCCTCACAAACATCCATCCGTCAAGTCACCTTTAATCCAAGGCATGATGTCTGTGAGCAACCTGCTGGGGTTTATCTTCACTGCTGTGCTCAGCTGTCCAGTTCTTGCTGCTGTCAGTGGTTCCTCTTCAGCAAAAAGTTGGGCAGAAGCAAAAAGGAACAGTCTGATCGTGTTTTTCTGCAGGACAGTAGGATGGGCAGAGCCAGCCTTAGGGAGAGGATGGGGAAAGGCAGCCCCTACCTAATAGAGTTATCAAGTTCCGCAGGGAAACCTGAACTATGGCTCCCCTGAGGCATTCCCTGCCCAGAGGCAGATGTCGAGTCTTGCAGGAGACGCTCCAAACAAAATGCACGAAATGCAGAATGGCAAAATGTTGTGGTTCCATTGAAAATGCTGAAATTTTCTAATCAAGCCTGGCTATTTTTAAGCACTCTTCGTGTTGGAAAAATTTAAGACTATTTCAAGTCTTGATTCTAATTTAGGATGAAAACCCTGTAATGAAGTTACTGGAATTTTCCCCAATATATTTTTTTTCCCCTGAGCTCGGCTTTAAAAATGGAGGTAAATGCATCTCTTTTTCTATGAAGTGCTTTGATATCCATGGATGAAAAGAACTACAGAAGTGCTAATTATGGTCATACTGGTTTTAATTATTCTGTCATACCACCAGAGTGACTGCCAGTTTTCAACCAGCAGGATTTTTTATATGATGTTGTCCAGTCCACAGCTTTCACAGATACAGTCAGATACGCTTTTAATTGTTGAAGAAAAAAATCTCCATTCTGAGCAGACGTTACAAGTCTCTGATGGAAGTTCAAGCCTGCCTATATTTGTACAAGATATCAGTATCAGGGAAGTAATGAAGAGAGGAGATGGAAAGCTCAAATTACCATATAATAGGGAAAAAGAAGTAGGAATTGATAGCAAGGGTGAGATGCTCTGAAATTTGCTGTATACTGTAATTTTAAATGGAAAATGCAGTTTCTATAAATTTGGGAAGGATGTAATTTTTACTTCATTATTCTTGTTGTTATTTATTAGCGTTACATTTTTATTCTCTCGCGGGGAAGATCTAGATGAAGTACTATATTTCCAGGCCGCACCAGCTCAGCTGAACCGTTTCATTGTCGGCTGGTTTGCAGAGGAACTTGTGGCTCCTGACGGTGCTGCTGCCTCTCGTGGGAGCTCTAGCTTAGGGATGTCAGCTCTCTCCTCTCTCCTCAACCGTTCAGCCTGCCTGAGAACAACGCTGGCGGTGCGTCGCAGCCTCATCCGTGGTCAGTGGCATGTCCCTGGAGTCCTGTGGCTATACTAAGTGTGTGCTTGGAGCTTAATGCATATCCTGCGGGAGGAATCAGGACCAGGCACTGCCAGCCCCATTCTGTCTGGGTTATTCTGTTCCCAGGCAGAAGTGCGTTGACTTCATTGAAGCAAAAGAACAGTGTGTGACCAAAGCTGATCCACTATTAGAGTTACCACATTGAGAGCAATTCAGTGTGATCACAGAGCAGGGGATGGTGAGTGTGTAACTCAGCAAAGGAGGTGCTGCCTTTGGGGCAAATTCTTTCTGCCTGTGAGATTTCTAAAAGGTGAAGATGGGTAGAATACTTTGCAATTGCATTGTGAAGAAAAATCACTTGCAGAAGGTATAAAGCAATAGCTGGCGCTGAAAAGTCATTTGCAGCTTTGTTTTGCCCATATGTCAACAAACCGAGTTCCAGCAGTGACTATCACTGGTCAGTTTGCCTCCTAAAAAGGAAAATATCAGGTTAATAGTGATATTTCTTTGGAGAAGAGATCCTTCCCTCATGGCCAGGTAAATGACATGTCGTGATGCATACATGTACGATGTACGTCATGTACAATATGTATGATGACTTTTAAAACACAGAGGTCTTTAAAATCCTTACTTTTCCCCACTTAAATAATTTGCTTTCTCTGGTCATTTTATCTTTTCTCAATGGAGATGTTTAGCTCCTCTGTGCAGCATGATGTGGCAAGGTATATGATCCTTGCCACATCCAGATCCCAGATCCTTCCTCACTTGTATTGCTTTTTCATTTAAGAAAGCAAAACAAAAAATAGTTTGATAGCTAAAAACAGAATTGGTGCAGAAAACAGTAATATTATGCTGAATTTTACTCATAGGAAGCAGAAAGATTGGTCCTATCACTGCAATTACTTCTCAGTTGTTGCCTATAGCTGAAGAGACTTTTTAAAAGTATAATTTACAGTTATTCATCTGTTCCTGGAGAGAGCCTGGTGGTGCTTTGTGCAAGATAGTTGCAAAGCAGGGCAAACACTCTGGAAGGGTGGAAGGGAGGATGCTATTTCCCCTTTGGGGAGTTGCTCAGAGGGAAAGAGCACAAGAGGGAAAGAGGAAGGTGCAGAGTATACATGGCCCAAGTTCATAGTCTGAAGGGACAGTAGGTATCCTTAAAGTGTTTCTTTTCAGGAGCTGGGGAGGAGATTTTCTTTTAGAATTAATGCTTAAAACTTTATTTGGGGTCATCTAAAAGCAGCTCACAGTTGCAGTAACCTTGATTTTTTTTTTTTTCATTTACAAAAGAGAAATGAATCTGGACTCACAAAAGTCCTAGGAGAGAGGTAGTGTTTTCCTTCCTACCCAGTGGTCAGAATTAGGCCTCTGTTCCTGTGTTGTGGCTCGCTCAGCTCCACGCTCTAAGCTTTGGCAACTGCAGCTGTAGCCATGAGGCAGAACGGTACCGAGTGAGGTGCTGAGAGCCGAAGGGCAGATACAATGCTTTGGCCTTGTGATCTTTTTTTGTCAAGGGTGTTTGGGGAATGGAAAGACAGGATTAAGTTACCTCAGTAGCAGCATTATGTCAACTGGAGGTGGGTTTGCCAACATATCTAAACCAGTAGAGCTATCTCACAGGAGCTTTAAAGCTCTTTAAGAAGTAGCCTTTGGTGTCATGTATTAAGAGGCTAATGAGAACAAGGCAGTATGACTTTACCATAGGTCTGCCATCATGGGGGGAAGTAGCCTAAGGTTTAATACACCTTTAAAAAATATGGCCTTCTTTGGGCTAATCTGTTAATACGTGTTACCTAGTTAATACAGTTCTTTGTTCCCTAAATCCTTCTATGGACAGAGCAAGTATGAATAATTCTCTCAAAAGGAGTTCCATACCAAGTTAAAATCCTAAATGCAGTCCTCATTTGGAGTTTTCTTTTCTTTTGAAGAATGCAAGGCTTATTGTAGGCTTCCTCTGTTCTGTTCTGAGAATGTCTGATGAGGGAACAAGAAGTAATACTTTTCATAATTGTTTTCATTTTTTAATTTCACAGTGGTTATATAAGCAGAAAGCATTAATAATTTCACTGTCTGGCCTAATACAGGCAGGAGTTTACAAACAATACTGAATGTTTTATTTTTGTTTCTGAAACACTTCCTAGTCTTAAACTTTATTTCCCTTTACCTTAAACTTTGAGTGACTGGGTATTAATGTGATTGACGTGCTGTGGTTGCTAGATGAGTCATCAAAACAGCTTTGCACCTTTCTGTGGGTTGCAAGAAGATGGCATTCTCTTCCCTGACGGCAAAATAGGGAGGGAATGAGAGCCATAACCTGCTGCAGAAGCTTGTCTGATTCCCTTGATCCATCAGCCAAGGACAAAGATGAGCAGCTTGCACATCCTTTTTGGGTTTGCCGTTACAGCTTCATTAACTACATAATCACATTTCAACAGTAAAATATGTCTATATATACTCCATCTATCTCCTGTAACGCTATTTAAACATATAGCAGCTATATGGAAAGATATTACAGAAACAAGGGAACTGAGCTTCACTTCGTAAAAGCTTTTGGGTGAGGAACTAAGGATCAACTATCCAGTATATTGAATCTTTCTTTGGGAGTTGAATATGTCCATGGCAAAGTAAACCTGCATATTCCTTAGACGTTGAGATGTTGACTCCACTTCCATTACCATTCTATCCTTGCCAAGATGCTTAGAGAATGTGTTTTCAGATTGCTCTTGGGGATCAAGAGATCTCTGGAAAGCTTGGAAATCATGCTAGCAGTTGTAAGAAAGACTTGACCTCCAGATGAGACAGTCTTTTGATATCCTTTCTGTCTGTACTGATTTATTTTGCTTCCTGTAAGTGCTATTTCCAGGCAAAAGAATCGTGGAATTTAAAGTTATTGTGTTTTTATTGAATTAGTCATCGCAGTATGTTGGAATATTATATATAACAGCCTCATTTCACACAGACATGAACATTCACATGTATCATAATGTTGTCTCGTGCCCCTTTCCACAGTGAACTGTCCCCCCACTGCTGGAGTCTCCTTCTTTACAGATTTGTAGCACCTCCTACCACTCCCCTGACTCTGTTGTGCCCTGAAAGTGGAATGGATGGGGAAGAGTTTACCTCGTGTGAAACCTAAATCCTTTGTGCAACTGATTGCACCAGCAAGGCACCTCCTCAGTTTAAGTCCCGCTTTTGCATATACACAGCAGAATTCCTGCTGTGAGAAGACTCTTATTGTCAAGCTCTGAGGGACTATTACCTCATTATCTACAAAGTGTTGATTTCTTTCAGTTACCTTTGGCTGTTTTTCAGTGTGTGTGTGGTCTGTCTTTGCTTCAGTCAGCAGTTCTGCATTTGCACAGTGGCCTAGAAGGAGCTGTCCAGTAAGGAGCCCTTGTCATTATTTGGCTAGAAATGACAAAAACACAACAAGGGCCTTTCAGAGCCTTCCCATTCCCTCTGTAAACATCTGCATGATGGCTGTCAGGATTCATTTATGAAACTATGTTTATTAAAATGCTAAAATTTCACTTCAATTCCAATTACAGTTCCCTTGGCTTTGTGTTTTGTCGTATTAGAGAAAAGGTGTTTGCATCATGGTTTACACAGAGGAATCAAGAGTCCTGTGCTATCAGGGGTAAATATTTTTACACAGGTATCCCTGTTACTTGTTAAGCCTCAAGCCTTGCTTCCCTCCATCTCAGTCTTTCAGCCATGTAATGGAGACTCATTTCAGCTGGGATGAGCCACAAGTCCTCAACACTCCCATGGTCTTCATGTGAACAAGCTGTTGGCTTTTTGAGAAACGCTTATCAAACAGTTAGCAACAATAGGGAGAATTGTTTCAGAAGCTCCCAAGCAACAGGAGGGGGGATCTGCATAGGATGCATAGCTTGTGGCTGGATGTGTGATCAGTTTGACCTCTGGGTGTCTTGAGTTTTCTTGTTGATTGAATAATGATGGGAAGACGGGACAATCTGTAATTACAGCATATTCGGGTAGCAAACATTCTTCCTCCTGGAATATTTTTTTGTGTGCTTGTTTGACAGGGATATGCAGAGAATTTGTTTGAAGTGAGAGTGAGGAACTTTTCATAGAACTTATGTTGGTGCATATAGTCTGTTGTGTATGACAGGTTATAGGGGAGGAGTGAAGAAGACCTGGAATTCATCCAGACTTCCAGAGGACCCAACTGTTTCAGCCCTATAACTGTTTTTCTGCTAGCTAAAAATTCCCTTTTTCCTTACTTGATGCTTATCTTGCATCCTCTTGCAAGAAGAACAGCTCTTGCAAGATTTTCTTTTGCCTTTCCCTCCTGGGGGATTTGCCCCATCTAGTGACAGGCCAGAGACAGAGCACGTAAGCATGTTTCTGGCGTTGTCTTGTCTTAGGCAATTGCTTGGCATGTCCCAGGCACACAATATTAAAATAAACTCTGTGGTTGGGAGCATGAGGGAAGCTTCATGCTACTTGTACTAGCAGGTGACTTCTGCTTTTCCTTCTGGAACGGAATATAGTGTAGTTTTTTTTGTTGTTTTATTTTTTCCCTTCCCCCTATCATGTCTTAGGAGTTTTATTTAAAAAATACTCCTGATAAAGTATACGTTAAAAGAGCTGTTTCTGTGCCACAGTATATATTTACGTTTGGGCCTCTTACTGCTGTCCGAACATTCACATTTGAATGTTGGGAAGAGATCTGTGGGGAGTGGAGATGTATTGAAGAACATCTAGTGTTTGTGATGAGGGACCTGGATTTAAGGACCCTGCTAGGCTCCTTCTGTTGGGTAAGTCCCTGTAGGTAGACATGGGCAGGAGATGCTATAAGAATATGGCTTCCTGCTGGCATTGGTTCTTATATTCTACACTTCAGAAAGTGGAGGGGTTTTTTTTGAATAGGGACCTCAGCCTGAACACTGCTTTCACTTTGTATTGTGTTCCTAATACTAGCACACAAGAGACATGAAATGACTTTGATCACAAGGATTAAATGCCACCAAATATTCCTCCTGCAGTCTTTTCCTTGCTACATTAAAAATTCATTCATAGGCAATAGCAACTTCTTCTCTTTGGGATTTAGCTACATCAGCAGATGGGGGGGGAGTGGGCAGGAATACCAGAAAATGTTGATGGACAGAACAGGGGTGTCTTGACAGAGCTGAAAGCTGTAGGAATGAATTTGCACTTCATTTAGTTATGCTAGGGATGTTTGATGCCAGTCAGAGTCACTGTTCCTCATTTTGATGAGAAATGTACTTATTGGAAAATTGTTGTAATTCAGTTAAATGGATGTGAATTTGAAGGTATGCCTTCATTTGCCTTTTTTTTCCCTTTGTCTTTTCTTTATTGTGTTTATTCTCCAGCCAAAAAGCATTTACTGAGAGTGAGGGTGAGCGGCAGACTAAGGAGGTGAAATGGTACATGTACCAAAATTGGTGGCAAAGCTCCACTTGATACTTGTCATACCAGGACTCCTACCCGTTAGTGTTTCTGACGTCTCAGATGAACTTAAAACCTTCAAGGGGGAAATTCTTTGAACTTTAGGCTTCTCCTCTATGTCCGCTGTCTGTGTCAGATTGGTAGATTGCAAGGACTTGTACAAGTGACTCCCTGCATTTGGCAGAAGTGTTTTGTATCTTGCCAAGCCTTGTGGAAGGCTTTGTGGAGTAAGCTCCTTCAAACTTAGCACTAACCAACCGTGACTGTAGATGAAAGTGATTGTCCTACGAGAAACTCAGAGGCAAGTGCTGGAGTGACCCAGAGTCCTGCGTTGCATGAATTCAAGCTCTCCTTAGATTTTCACTTCAATCTGGCAAGTCCGAGAACACTGGAATTTTCTTGTGAGGTTTTGCAGACAGAATAGGGTGAAAACACCTTATAGATGGGAACCTGGACTTAAAAGTAGTCAGAGGTAGCCTTGCCCACAAATAATATTTACCTGTAGTATCTTAGGCTTCCCTTGCCAGTCTATTCTTATTATTTTACCTTTAATTAATGAAGAGAAGAACCACTCCGAGGGCTCCATCTCGTCATTATAAGTTTCACTGGACTTTATTTATTTATTTATTTATTTTCATTATTCTGCTTAAGCCTGTAGCAATCTTTTGACGTCACTTGCCTTTGCTCCTCCAGCTGCCAGGGTGCTCTGTCCAGTCTGCTCTTCATCCTTCACTCATTTCTGCCTGTAGCAATAATATAATCCAAAACCATACTGGTATGTTATATAAATTATAAAGCTAATGAGGTGTCACTGAGGACCAGAACAATCCACAAATCCCCCAGTGTTTCACAGGAGGCAATGTTGTGGTTCCTGCCTGAGTTCCTGGCTCCTTGTGATGTAAACCTCAGTAAGCTGCTGGGACTAAAATATTTGCTGAGTTGAGTGCAAATTGTCATCTAGGGGTGTTTCAAGGCTGGACCTGGCTCCAACAGGTCAAGTTCCCACAACTACTTGTGAGCACAAATCCCCCCAGAGATGACTTTCTTCCTCGCACTCTTACCTAGAAGCTTGCATCAGTGCCCTGCAAGCCGCCTCTTCAAGCAGCTGTTTCAGGGCACGTGCGTGCCTTGTCCAGCCCAGCTTTAGTATCCTTGTAAGGTAGGATTCAGTCCTTTACAGTCAGCTGCTGGAACTGCCGCCAGCAAAACCCTCGCTTGTCTTGAGGAGGCACCCCATGTTTACACATCTTGGTGGGGAAGTCCTTTCTGATTTCCTCCTGTCACTCCTGCCTCCAGCCTTTCCTTATGCTTGGGCTTGGATCCAGAAATTCCCATTCCTGGCACTACATTGTGCTAACTGGCCGCATCCTTAGGAGAATGTTTTCCTCATTTTCAGACCTGAACACAGTAAAGTGTTTGGAAGTGTTTTTTTTCCAGAAGCTTAAATTCAGACAGATCATGGTTTCAGAGGGACCCTTCTCCAAATTTCTGCATACAAATTCACCTCCGAGCCTATTGTGTCTTAAGCTTTCTTGACAGCGCCTGTTCTCCTGATAGCACCACAAATCTTCAGAATCTTTCTTGTCTGACTGAAGGCCTCAGTTTAAGTTTCATAAAAGGTATGTGGGAGCTCCTGTAATGGACAAGAAAATGCGCAGCACAACAGCCTGCTGCACTCTATTCTTCACAATAAAATTAATTCGCTGGTGATGATAAATGTGTAGCATGTATCATTTCAGCAAGACTTGGGAGCTCTGTTCTGAATCATCACTGTCAGAATGATTATTCCCATCCATTAGTATTGTGTTGAGAACTCCATGCCAGAGCAGGTCATCGAATATACAGCAAGGCTCAGCAAAACGGGTTTTACCACCTCTTAGTTGTATAGGATTCCTGTCGACTGTGATCACAACACCCTTTGCAACTGCCAGACAGTCATTTTGGGGCCTCTTAATGAGTGTGTTAGAAATATATCACAAACTTATCTGGCATATTCTGTACATCATGCCTTGCAGGGAATTTTATTACTGTAGTGTTGCAGTTTTCAGTATATGATCATCTGAGTGCTGCTGGAAGTTAAGGGCACATTAGGATCTCCACTATGAAGCTGGAAACTGTCATACCTGGGGAGACTGAGAACAATTTTAAACAGTTAAACTGGGTGTTTGCTCTGAAGTGCCCTCAAGAGGAGATTATCGCTCTGACGACAGAGGGATCCTATGGAGATTAGCTTTCTATACCTCTGTGAATGCCTCATTAAGTGATTTACCCAAAGTATCTGAGGAAACTAGGGCTGGATGTCTCCCAAGCTCTCCTGGAACATCCCAGCCACTGGGTGATCTTTCAGCTTGTACGTTGGGAGGAACACTTAACTGCTCAAACCTCCTTTGCCTCCTGCATAGTTCCTTCTTGTTACTTATGCAGAGGGCTGTAAATATTTGCCAGCACTGGGAGAGGTGTTTTTGGAGAATGCCAGTCCTACATATGGAGATTGTCCCTTTCCAGATGTCCTTCTGGATGGATCTTATGGAAACTTTTAAAGAAGGAGCTTGGCTTGTGGCCCTTCAGCTGGAATGACTGAGTAGTGTGGCCTCACGTTGCTTGGATATGATTTGACACTCTGGTAAACAGCAGCTCTGAAGTCCCATTTTGAGGTGTCAATAAGAAATTTGCTATTTTTTTTTTTTTTAAGGAAAAGACACTCCCACACTTGCAATACTAATGATTGCTTTAACACTAGTTGCATTTGTAAGGCTGGAAAGGTGATTTGTGTTATAACTAAACTCTATTTGTTCTTTTCTCCACAAGTAGAAGAGACTGGCTGCCAAAGGCTTTTTAGTTCAATAAGAATTTACTGTGGTAGCAATCAACGATTATGGTCACAAATAGCTGCAGTACTAATCCTTTAATACTACATAGTCATACCCTGATGAGAAAGGTACCTTTGGGGCTCCCGCTTTCCTCCTTTCCAACCCTCAGATTTAGTCTTTGGCTAAAGACTTTCTGAAAAGTCTGAACACAAAATCTCTCTGTCCAGTTGGAGAAGATTTTCCTTTTCAAAGGTGATAGCAGTGGATTTTTTTACCCACAGAGCACAGAAAACGTGATCTTTGAGGCTCAAGCCCTCCCATCTTGCTGGTGGAAATCAGCATAGTTCTCTTGACTGTGGTGGTGATACGTCAGCTTACAGCAGTTGCAAACCTGGCCTTTGGCCTCTAAATTGTCCGTACCGAGGAGTATGGAGGCAATCAATTGTGAAGCCAATCGATTGCATAGTAACAAGGTTACAAATTGTTGGAAACCAGCTATTGTTCTTGTACAGTAAGAAGTTCTGTTGTAGCTCAGTGACCGTGCTTAGAAAGAGATATTGTACGTGCATGTTATCACCCACAGTAATCACCTGCCTATGAATGCTCTTAGTGCACTGAATTTTTCTATCTAGTGGAAGGTCTTTACCTCAGAGGAAGCTATATTTTGTTGCAGTACATACCCTGATAGAAGTCTCAGGCCTAATTTGGCTATAATTTTAAGAATCAAAACCCAGGCTAAATATAGATTTGCAAGATGCTCATAAAAAGGTTGGGGGATTTATGTTTGTTTATTTTTTAATGATAGCACACATTAGCATTGCCACTATCATAAGCCCTTATTTTCTGGGACTGCAGAATGCTTTTCCATAAATACCTTGAGGGTATGAACAAATGGCATAGGTGTTCTGGTCAGCACAGGAACACATTTGGTAAACCTCCTGCCCTCAGCAGACTTGTTCTTTTTAATTGTCTCAGGGAAATGCTCACTCCTTCCAGCAGATTGCTGTGCTTTGTGTAAAAGTACAGTCCACTTTACTAGGAAGGTCTGGTTAAAGGAATAGATATGGTGTAGGGGAACTCTCTCTGTCTGAGGAGACAGGAATTAACCACTCAAACCTTGATTTGCCAGTAGAGGACTTTGCTGCATTCAGCAGAGAGTATGGGTTGTACCTGGAGATGGTTCCTCATGGCAGCAGCTGCATCGTCCTCAAAGAAGGCTGACAGCTTTCTCCACCTTTCTACTGGCCTGGCCTTGCTCTTTCTCTTCTCCGTCTATGGCTTCCTTTCCCAGGAGGCAGAGCAGAGTGAAAAGCGACAACACAATAAGAAGGATTGGGATAGTGCACAGCACAGCAAGGTAGGAGCCAGTGCCTGCATGTGTATGGATAGGATCTACTGGTACACATTGAAACACAGGAAGTTCCATCTCCATGCAAGGAAGAACTTCTTTCCTGTGAGAGTGACAGAGCCCTGGCACAGGCTGCCCAGAGAGGCTGTGGAGTCTCCTTCTCTGGAGATCTTCAAAACCTGCCTGGATGCCACCCTGTGCCCCATGCTCTGGGTGTCCCTGCTGGGGCAGGGGGGTTGGACTAGGTGATTTCTAGAGGTCCCTTCCAACGTCAACTGTTCTGTGATTCTGTACTAGAAAAAAAGGGGGAGGAGAGATGTCATCGTCTGCCACAGTCCCTCAGTCTTGCTTCCAGTGCAGGGAAGCCTTTTTCCTCTCTGTACCCCATCTGCTAATGCTCTTTGGAGGGATGCAAGTGGTATCTGAGGAACTGGGCTCTTAATGCCCCATCCATTCCTAGGCTGCACATAGATAAAATTGGGTCACTCAGGCTGGCCTTGCTAGTCCTGAACCTACCAGGGAAGTGGCTTCAAAAGATGTCAGTGCCCTTGATCTGATTGTTTACCTGCCTTTTCCCTCAAGATTTTTGAATGTAAGAGTTAAAATGCAAACCTGCTGCTGCTTTATCTGCTTCCAGCAGGGGGAGATGGGCCTAGAGAGTTCCTTCTTTTGGGAACACACACATATTTTATATATATATTATATATGTGTGTGTGTATTTTACTTATGAGGGTCTCTCCTGACAAGTAGGATTCGTGTGATTCCTGTTTGTTTGTCCATTTCCACCCAGACAACCCTTCTTTTCATTTTCTTATAGTTCTAAAAGCACGTTAAAATTATTATTTTTAGGAGCTTTCTTTCCCCCGCCAGGGACCACGAGACACACCCCTCTCAGGGGACTTTCTTCCTCATCTCTGTTATTAATTATGATGATTATTATTATTAAATAGTTATGCTACAGTAGTTCTAATGAGGAACACATAAATATCCAGGATTATGAGGACTGCCCTTGTGTTTCCATCTCAGCAGAGAGGGCCTGGGAGTTTGCTGTGAAGACCCCCCTTCACCCCCTTTGCTGGGCGGCTGCCAAGTGCAGTCCCACCTTGGGAGCGCAGGATGTTCGCAGAGTCTCGGGGAAGGTTTCGCTTCTCTGCCTGAAAGCCCCTCTGTCATTCTCCAGATAAAACATATTGGTGCCACTTTCCATGAACTATATTTAACTAAGCATTAAATTTAGATTTAACTGGATAGTTATTGCCTCCTAAGTAAATACTCTGAGATAAGGAAATATTTAGTGAGCTCTAGCAGTTGGGTGGCAGATGCTTCTCGCATTACATAATAGTTAATCTTTGACAAATATGTTTTCCTTACTCCACTGGCATTTAATTAACATAGAATAGCTCTTATTAAATGTAGATGAAATGTATATGAGAGACCCTTGAAAAAGGGATTCAGTGCTCTGATTTACAAGAAGGTTCATTTCTATCGGTAATTTCACCTGTGTTGGGTCTTGTGGCAGCACTCACACAAGAGCCTGAACTTGAGTGTGAGTTTGTGTAGATGAGGCACTTAGGGACATAGCTTGGCAGGTGTGGTGGTGATGGGTCTGTACTTGGACTCAATGATCTTGAAAGTCTTCTCCAATCCTAATGATTCTATGTGAGTGTCATCCCGGCAGTGCCCAGCATGCTGCCAGCTGGCATGTCAAGAGTGTGACCAGAGACGTACCCAGGCTGGGGCTCTCTGCATCTCGTCTTGTCCGTCAGTGGGTAGACCTGTCTGCTAGACTGTCAAAGCTCCTTCAGAGCAACTACCCCCGTTGGCTCAAATCTCTCTTTGCAAGAACTTGGGCACATCCAGCGTAGAGATTAACCCCCAGCTCCTCCTTGTTGCCTCCCTGGTCCCATCTGCTTCAAGTTTCCTATAGGGAAAAAATACCTGCATCTCCTTGTCCCCTCGGCTGGAGCATGAAGCTGTCACCTCGTTTTGTCCCTGCCGTGTACAACACGAGAGTGGCGGCGGCATGACCTTAGCCATTGACTCAAGCCCTTTAACACACGCAGAGCTGTTTAAGCGCTCCTAGACATCACTGCCTTTGCAGCCCAAGCTGGGGGGCTTTTGTGGTTGTGGTGGTGGGGGGTGGTCAGCAAGCAACTGCAAGCATTGCTGGAAGAGGAAGAATCAAGGGAGGGCTGTTAACTAACAGCAACATGACCATGGGCTGAGGACTCAGATCACTGGGAATGGGAGAGGCACGGCAGGATGTAGGACGTAAATGGCCCGCGGGTCCCATGCAGTGTCTAGAACCGGCCCGTCCCTTGCTGCGTGTGTGGGCAGCACTGGATGCGTCTCCCGCGCTGGCCCCCGACAGTTGTCCCCCCGCCCCACCGCGGGCAGCTCAATAGCAGCTTTGTGTCCCCCCAGCCCCCTCCTCCGAGGCCACTGCTGAGCAGGGGGCAGGGAGGAAAGGCCCCGTGCCCAAAAAACGTGTACACAGTGGGAGAAGTCTGGCGGGGAGCAGGGAAGGCTTGGGGCTGCAAAGGCCGCGGCCAGGAGTGTCTCCTCCTCTGAGCCCGCCAGCCTGTGTGAAAGTTGTCTGGCCACAAGCTTCGTATCCCTTTTCACAGTGGTCCCTTGAATATTGCCCACGTCCCCTATCCTCTACCCGGCTCCCCGAGCCTCCCTCTTCTGCGTTCTCCCTGCGCCGCTGTCCGCCTCTTCCCATTCCCTGCTCTCACTCCCTCTCGTTCTTTCCCTTTTTTCCCCCGTCCTGCCTTTCTTTTTCCAGCCTCCCTTCCTCTCCCATCCCCTTCTCCCCCCGCGGCTCTCGCGCGTCCCCTCGCCCGGGCCCCCTTAGGTCGCGGCTGAAGCCGCCGCTGTCGCGACACGCGGGGGAGCCCCGGGCGCCGCGCGGAGGAGGGGC
>JAWLRI010000031.1:8547106-8589829 GCA_034781795.1 Crypturellus tataupa
CTCCCGCCGTCCCTTCCCTGCTCCCTCCCTCCCTGCCTCCCTCCCTCCTCCCTCGCTCGCTCGCTCCGCCTGGGAAAGTGGGTTAGGAGCGCGGGGCTCAGAGGCGGCGCGGCCACGCGCGGGAGCAGCAGCGCCCCGCGGCACAACGGGACCCTCGTGTCGCTCGTTCTCTCCTTTTTTTTTTTTTCTTTCTTTCTTTTTACTTTTTTTTTTTTTCCTCCCCCATCTCTCTCCACCGCTCCGAACGGGTCGACTTAAATATATATATATTTGAAATTTTTATTTTGCTACCTGACTTTTTTCCTCTTGTTTCATTTTGATCTACACCTTTCATAAACACACACGGTCCTCTCTGTTTTTCTTTTCTTTTTGGACTAAAGGTTGCGTTAAGACTTTTTTTTTTTCCTGAGAGCCTTAAAACAATAAATAAATAAATAAAAGGAAGGAGGTTGTGGGGGGCGGAGGGAAACAAGCCAACAAGATACTGAAAGAGCAAGAGGAAAGTGGCAGCTAAGAAGGACTGTGAAACCGCCTGCCTGCTCCGGGGCTGTCGCTCAGAGACAGAGTTGTACAATTATTATTATTGTTTCGCTTTCTGCATCTGCCCGTCCGTACGCGCGCGCCTGGAGAGAGACAAGTGCTGACAGAGAGAAACTCACCGCGAGCAGCCATGGTAGCGAGGGCTCAGCCCGATCGGAAGCAATTACCGCTGGTCCTACTGAGACTGCTTTGCCTTCTCCCCACAGGGCTGCCAGTCCGCAGCGTGGATTTTACCCGCGGCACCGATAACATCACCGTGAGGCAGGGGGATACAGCCATCCTCAGGTAGGGCTTTTTGCCAACTTTTCCTCGTCTCTGTGTCTGCCGCGTATATACGTGTGGTGGTGTGTTTATGTGCGTGTATATATGTCTGCGGGAGGGTGCGGGAGTGTTTAATATCTTGAATTGCAGCGGCCGCTACAACGCGGCTCTGCGCGTGTGTTGCTGCTTTAATATCGAAAATCGCAAAGCTTTGGAAAGCCTCTCGCCTCCACGCTTCTCTGCGTAGTGCTGTGGATCAAAATCATTTCTGTGGGGGAAGAGGAGCTGTTCTTGCTGGCCAGCACTTGTGGATGTGTGTTTTCCACCAATACTGCATAGCAATAGGGAAATGGGAAAGGGATCCAGCTGTGCTTGCCAGATGTGCTGTTGGTCTTCCCCTACTTCTTTCTGCACTTATGCAAAAACTTTATCGGTGGCGTTGCCAGAACCCTTGATCCTTTAGGAGAAACTTAATTTTTTTAATGTTATTTATTTATTGTGTCCGAAAAGGAGGGGATGGGGGTAAAGTAGCTGAAAGGCTAGGGGGAAAAAATGGGCTAAGAGCTCCAGTGACTATGAAGAGTCCATACAGTGTCTATACATCATTCATGGCGTTGGTTTCTTTGTGGGGCCAAGTAAACGGGTGTATGAACCCATGCAGTGCCTGCACAGCTGAGTGTTTGTGCCAAGGAGGGCTTTGCACATGCAGCCTCGCTCATTGGTAGCGCTGAGTGTGACATTTAGGGGGTTGCTTAGCTCTGTCTGGAGAGGTGGTCTCCAGACCACTTGGGCTTTCAGCTAGGAGCATCCCAAATAACCTGAATCCAGTTGCCTTTTACTGGGGGCTGCTTTCCTGCATTTTGCCTTGCTCAACTTACCTGCAGCAACTTCTTTACTGAAGAAAAATTCTGCACGTGCGTATATGCATGCATACAGTATGTTATGGCCATAAAACTCCTGGACATAATTTAAAATAAGCCTGTAATCTGTATGAGGAGCTGATCGTGCACAAACCCCAAAGCATCAGGGGAGCAATTCCCGAGCAAAGCTAACGGCAGCGGCAAAGTTTTCTTTCTCTTCCTCTGAAATAAATCCTGCTTGATGTCACCAAGTGACCTGCTACACGATCCCCTGTGTCCTGCATCCCTCACGTTTAATGACAGAGGGATATTTGAGCTAGTGAGGTGGTTCAGGGAAGAGGGATACTAGAAGAAGGGTGTACGTGTGTGTGTGTGTATGTACGTGTATTGCTCTTCTCAGCTGCTGTGTGCTGGGTTGTTTTGATCCCGGAATATCCGTTCAGCCGCTTCCACTCCCCAGCTCTCCAGACTTGTTAACTTGCATGTAAGATTTATCCACTCGGAGTAATAGGATTTACAGAGTAATTCATCTGCCTTGCATATGCGATAGAAGGGTTTTAGATGCAACATGGAAAACACCTAACAACGGGTGTTGCCTCCGTCTAACTCGAGGCTCCTCTCCCCTCCCTTTCGCTCAGCAGCAATTCATATACCCATTAACCCTTTTTTTAGCAGGATTCCCAGCTGGCTTCATAGCTGTCTTTAAAGGCAGCTCCCTTCCATCAGCCCAGGACTTTGGAGAGGCAGCTCAGGCAGGTGTTTGCCGCTATACGTTCGTTGTGAACGGCAGCAGACAAGTCATTAAACTCGCTCGCCCAGCCAGGGGTCACTGGGTTTCTATTTGCCACTTAACCTTGGAGCCTGCAAGTTTATCTAGGCGCTGCGCGCTAGAGCTGACTTGCCTTTGCAGCAGGGAGGGCCGAGAGGATGAGGGGGACGGTGCCTGCCTGTGCGCCGTGTTTGCAAGCAGGGCAAGCGCGGCTGCATGTGAGCGTATTTTTGGTGCGTGCACGTCTGCGCGGAGCGAGCGCAGCTCACGGGCGTTGAGTCAGGCCCTGCAATCAGACATCTCCGTGAGGTGATCCAGCTGTGTCAGCCAGATGCGTGCCAAGTGACACAGTCTGCGGGAGCGACGCGCCTCCCCGTACTGCTAGCGTTTGCCCCGAGTGATACGGGCTTCCTGGCAGGGCACGTTTCTGCCAGAAGTGACTCTGGGACCTCTCACCACCTCGTTTGGATCCGCGAATCCCTGTGTGCAGGCCACATCGGGTCCTGTGGGAGGGCGCTTCATTCCTGATGCTGCCAAGCAAGGCCCCCTGCTTCTCTCTCCCCCCAGCCCTCCAAGGCATAACTCACTTCAAGACAGCCTGGTTTTAAAAAATCTCCCAGCATCTCTGTGTCTCTTCCTAGCTAGCGATAGCACAAGTAGAAGAGCTAGGCAGGGAAAAGCTGCTAGATGGTGTGTACTAACCCTGCTCAGCGCAGATCTCTGCCTCCGCAGGGAGCTGGGTGAGAGATCTCCTTGCAGAGATGCTATCGCCTATCTCTGCTATCATCCATCCCCTTGGGCGAGGAGAGGGGGAGCATGCAGCAGCAGCAGCAGCCACTCGCCTGCACCGTTCACCAGCTCCATCCAGGAGCTCGCGAGGCAACGGAGATGTAGGAGGGAGAGGAAGCGTGTGCGTTTGCCGTGGAATGAAGCATGCGCAGGGATAACAGACCTGCCAGCACTTTGCTGCTGTAAATTGTGGAGCAAATCATTCAGCAAAGCACAGAAAGCGGGGTATCCTGACTGGTTGCTCCCCTTTGGGCCTTTATAGGTTGGTATATAGTGTCACACTTGCAGGTAGAAAACGATTGATCTATGAAACAGAGGAAAATAGTTTCCCATTATAAGCCCTAATGTCTCTAAAGGAAGCCACTCCGCATTTTCACCTGCTATCTGGTACCTCAGAATAGAATTTTACTGGTAAGTTTGGATATGGCTTTTTAAAGCTATGGTATTTAAAATATTTCCCCGCTATGGACTTTTTAAAAATATTCCTAACACTATATTGGCTCATCTCCTAAATGTCCTGGCAGCAGATTTGATTCATTTGTTGGCCTTGCTGAAGGTTGATGACTTTTAGTGAGTATTTGGCATGGGGAAGTTAGTCAGGGAATTGCAGAGAGAGAGAATAAAAATAGCTTGTGATAGACTATCCCCAGGGGAAAGGCTAATGATCAGCTCCTTAGAGGAAGGCAGAAAAGGGAGGAGGGGTCTGAAAGCTACAGCAGGTGAGAAGGGCTCAGCGTGGAGATGAGTGTTTTGTCCAGCTACAACCAAGAAAATAGAAATGGACCTTCTAATGAGGGTGCTTGCTCTAGAGACTCACGATTGTAAGGGTGCAACTTATTTAGGTTCCTGAGTGAAAAAGGACAGTGTGTCTTACTTGGACTGTTGAAAGGGAATTTTTAGATGGTGTTGTGCTTACAAGATCACAGTCATGGGCCTGTTGGGTTTTGTGCAGCCTTTCTGTGCTTGACATTTAAAAAAATCTTCACTCAACAAAAATGCAAGTTCCATAGTAACCATAACAGAGCGAGGGGTAGTCCCAACCCCCGATCTTTTGTCTGTGTGTCTAAATGTGCACTGTGTCTGTACTTCCCTGAGTGCAGAAGTGCCAGGTCAAGTGCTGGATCCCAGATCTGCTCCTGTCTTTCTCCGTAGCATGGGGCCTTTTTTTCCAAATGGAGATACTTACTGCTGAATTCTTCCACAGGGGGCCTTTGAGGATTTATTGGCTGTTTTGGTGGTATCTTTTAAACTTTTTTTTCATGTCTAGCCCAATAGGAAAAAAAGACTGGGCTCTGTAGGTGCTTGCCCAATGGAAATTGATGAAAGGGTTGATGTTGTTGCAAATTAAAGGTGAAGTGATTATTTTCTGTATTCCGTGACCTTTTGTCCTACCTTGCTGACCTCCTTGCGGTTTCCCAGACCTCCAGACTTTGACCCCTCAAAGGATTCCTTCCTCCAAAGTCAGGGGCATCTTCTGCGCAGCTCAGTGAATTTTAACATTGCCTTTTGCACCTCTTGGAGCTTATCCGATCTTGTGTCATGGGTGGCTTCATCACAGGGGATGCTCAACAGTGCTGCTGGGGTGTAGGGGACAGTAAGCTGCACCGCCCTACCACAGCTTTTCCACATCATTTTCTCTGTACGTATTGACTGAAGAAAAGCAGAGACCCTATGCTCTGTTCCTAAACTTTCAGCCTGCATGGATGGCAGAGACAGGATACAGACTAGGAGTATACTGGCTAAGCATGGTAATGTGAAATATCAGGAAGGGAGGGAAGCTTGCCTCGCTGTCAAGTTTCATGCTTGCACTAACTTAGAGGCAAATTGGTGGTGATGCAGTGGGAGAAGATCCCTGCACTGCACAGCAGCAGAAATGGCCAGCTCTGCCAGGGACCAGCATGTTGGGCCAGCTCCTGCGAAGTGCCTTTAAAACTCTAGTTCAAGGTGGGACTACAGTACGACTCGTGGGTTGGCCTGACTTTGAGTAGCTCTGGTGTAAGGACACATTTGGCCTTCCATCGCTTCCGAAATGGAGTTCATGTTTAGCTGGAAACAAAATGGGTCACGCTCCCATCCCCGTCTGCTCCGTTGTACCAGTACAAATCTGCAAAAGCCTGAGGGCACTGACAGAAAAGCTGCGTTGGTCCTTGGGGCAGATTGCTGGGGACTGCTAAAGAGGTACAAGTGATCATGCTGGGCTAAGGGCTCCTCAGAGGATGCTCAGCCCCTTGGAGAACTGGGATAAAGCAAGTTCAGAATCTGGCTCGTTGTTCTTGAGTTTTTTTTTTTTTTTCCAAGCACCATTTCATCAAAGATTAAATCAATCTGATTCTGATGCACTGATGAAAACCAGTATTTAACTGAGTGTGCAGTTTCCCTTTTTCGCCAGGTCTGTTTGAATAATATGAAGTTTTGGCCTGATAGCATGTACTACAGGAACTTTAATCCTAATGGGCAATTAGTTTCTTAAAGTTATATATATCAAGGGATAGGCTAGGATCAAATTTCCAGCAGTGACAAGAGCACTGTTAGGGTACTTAAGTAATATAAGCAATTCATGCAGACTCTATTCTTGGCCTCCTAGTATTTTCCCGATATTCTGCATGTGGAGCTGTGTTTGAGGACAAAGGCACCTCGGGCAAAATAGCCACACAGCATCACAACAAAGTTTATGCCCTATGCAGTCAGCTCAAAAGAAAAGGAAAAGCAGTTCAGATTACACTTATAATTAGCATTTGATTTTTAACAGGAAGCACAGAGCTGAGCCCTTTGTTAGAAGTGAGAATAGGCATGTTCAGAGGTATAATGCTACATAATAATATGGTCCTGGCAGTCAAATTGTAACCCTGATTATTAGTGGTATTGTTGTGGCACTTAAAGGCCACCACTAAGCTGAGGCTCCCTTTGTATTAAGTGCTGTACGAGCACGGCATGGGAAGGACGCCCTGCTCCATGCCGCCTGCGGGCTGGTGGGTGACGTGGGCAGAGGCTGGAGGTGACGGGACTTGCCCAAGGTCGCGCTGCAGGGCTCAGCAGCAGCCAGCCTGCCCACCGATCCATTAGCTTGGGTTGCCCCTTGGCTCAGTGGTGCAACAACCCAGCGGATGAGGCAGGCGAGGTATCCTTAGTCTGTCCTGATCTGCGTTGGTATTGACTGCAAGACCCAGATGTGCTTGTTTTGTTTTTGCTGCTGTGTACAGAGCGTTCGTTATCACGTGTGGTATGTGTAGCGTATGTGTATATAGAGGGGATGTCAGCATCTGTGCAACAGGCTCTCTTAAGAAAAAAAAAATATATATATATATAAAGAAAAATATAAATGCAGTAGCAGATGATGTTGCAAAACTTTCAGGTCTGGCAGCAGATGGTGCCATTAAATGAGGGTGCACATGCATACATGTATGTGTGCGTGTGTACATACAATAAAAGGCACTGCAATATGCAGAGGGCCAGAGGCTGGAGATTAGCATCTCTCCGTGTCACCTACACATGTGCATATATGCACAATGTTTTTATATAGCGTTCCCAGGGTGAGAGCAGTCTTTGCAGTACTGTTATTTCCTGAGAGGTGGGACTAATCCATCCCAAGCAAAGGCTGAATAGATACTAAAAAAAGAAAAGGTTCTCCTTTTTTGTGGTTGTTGTCACGGTGATACTATGTTTAATAACACTGTATGTATAACTTGCATTCAAAAAGGTGGAGGAGGAGAGGCAGCGTCAGACTGTATAGCTTTAACCTTCTCCCCTGAGTCTTCACATGCACTTTAGTTTGCAGCTAAGTACCACATGTTTTCTAACTAAGTTGGCATTAAAATTTATACAGTGGTATGTGTTACCTGGAGCGTCTCTGCGTTTGTACCTTTTCTGCTCTGCTCCCCTCCCCAGCAGGTCATGAGGAAAGACCTAGTCTTAAAATAGCTTGCAGTTCCCAGAATTTGCAGTCTCTTAACTATAAGTTTTCAAAATATATATTGCACATACTTGCCCTTTATATCCAGATATACCGGGGGTTGATTCTGATGGAGCTGCATGGCCGACTCAGTGCTGATGCAGCTGCATGTCTTCGGAAGGCCTTACTGCAAGAGTGAATTTAGCTGTTTTCATTGAAGGTCCCTAGTTTTGTCGTCCATCAAAATTCATTTTGGCTTGCGTGAACTTGTGCTCTTCTAGAGTTAAGTGCAACGGAGGCCACAAAGGTGAAGTAAGAAATTTACTGAGTTTTCTTTTACTCCTCTCACTCTGAAGAAGAAACGAATGTGATTTTCAGCTGGATCTGACACCAAAGCATTTGCTTCAGGCTTCAGGCACATCTAACATGTCTGGTTTTATGGTAAGTAATGGAAACTAATAACCATGAGTTTCACCTCTGCCTAGAAAACAACTATTTCAAAATAACTTGGGCCGCCAATAGCCTTTGCCTATGTGTATTTCTGCAGATATTGTTGGGAGCAATTCAGTCAGGTAGAAGAGGCCCCGCGTGACCCCCTCAAAGTGCCCCTGTTTTGCTAGCCCCTGTGCAAGGAGCAGAGACGTCACCCTGCTGCAGCTCTCTCAATTTTGCTGGAGTTGGGCTATTTTAGCCACAGTTAAGCTAATGGAATTGAGTTTGCACAGCCTGGGCTGGGGGTCAGCGTGTGCTCCGTCTGCATGCGGAGGTACATGCTTGTGTGTGCCTGTGCACAAGTGTGTGTTTGTCTAGCTTTGCTCCTGTTTGAGAACAAGAAGTGCTCTGCCTTCCCATTCCCTCCATCCCATACCAGGCATCCACCTTTGTGCAAGGGAGGCCGTTCTGCACCCATTGGCTTTTCTCGCCTCGCCTTGCAAACGAAACCTATGTGGAAATCCACTGGTAGGCAGCATCCATGACTCTGAATAGTAAATATAAATCTCTCCACCTCTCTCTCTCTGTCTCTCTCTCCATTATTAAGCTGACAGGCACTTAGCCAATTATCCAGCGTAGTCTCAGCTGTATTTATGGTGGAGGAAGAGACAACGCACATAGCTCTTGTCTTCAGGGCTCCAGCTGAGTCTCCCTTGGATGCTGCGGCATTTTCCCTTGCGTGAGCTGCTTAGGGCACTCAGGGAAAGAAACCAAAGAGGGGGATGAGTGAAGGAGAGGGAGAGGGAAGTGGAGGAGAGGAAAGAGGTCTCTCTCTTCCTGTCCCCCTCCAGATGTGTGCTGGAATTCTCCTTGTTTGCATTTGTTTTTGTGTTCGATTTTGGCAGAACGCAAGGGCTTTGGTTGCGTAAGATTGTGTTGGATGCGGGATACGATGGCTGTGGGTTCTCACCAAGTCTTTCGGTCTGTGACAGAGCTAAGAGGCAGGAGCTATAGGGTGACACACTGAATCTGTGCTTTAAAGTCAGGGGGCCGTACATACTCGGGGACACAGTGTGGATCCGCAACTTGGGGCCAAGAGCAGCAGCTCGTCCCCAATGCGTTGCGCCTCCAACATACAGCCTGTGCCCGTTCAAGTGTTTACACCAAACTGCAAGATTTTGGCAAATAGCACTCAAGTGTTCTGTGAATATTTTCATGAATGTTGAAAATGAATTCAGTCGGGCTGCAGCTGTGCTTCTTTTGTGTGCATGCGCATCTTTTCTCTTTTTTCTCTTCCCTCTTGTGCATAATCTGAGTGGCTGAGCTCTGCTTGCCCAGGCGCTTACGGGCTGAACATTTCAAGCGGGTTCATGGATGAGCAATGAGGCTCTTGCTGCACCTTCTGCAGCTGGGACCCTGTGACTGCACCAGTCTGAGGGCACGTGCACCCCCATACACGCAGTTACTTTGTCTCTGTGACTGTGATATTCTTGATTATATTTACATAATTGTGTGTATGTGTACATTTTTATACACATAGTTTATTCTATATAATTCATAGGATGTTGCTTGGAGTGCTGTGGACATGGTTCTCGCAACCCCTCATCAGAGCGCTGGCATAAAAGCAGCCAAAGGAGTGTGAGGTGGAGCTGATCTCAGCTTGAGCCTCAATAATTTATGTGCATGTGACAAGAGAAAATTACCTTTAAACTCTGCACCCCACCAATCAATCTTGATGCAGCCTGTTTTTTCTAGGAAAGGTGCCTCAGGCCAGGTCTATCAAGCACAGGAAAAAAAGGGCTAAAATGTTCAAACATTGTTATCTCCTTCCTTGCCTTTCCCGGTTAGGAGCCAGAGTGACAAAGCCTGGCTGCCTCCTCAGCAGCTCCTCAGTAAAATATCCACTTCCTGACCTGCAGCTCAGATTCCCAACAGAAGCTGGTGGGATTTTGTCCATGCTCAGGCCAAGTAGTAATCCCCATTCTTGTTGGGAAATGGGAAGGAGAACATGTAATAGAGGGGACCAAATACAACTAAGCACACTGGAATTTAAAAGCATTGAAGAAGCAGGTAGCTCAGGGACTTTACAAAACTCCCATCTTCTCCAGAGTGTCCTCTAGAAAAGCTGGATTCAGTGAGTGATTACTCTGTGGAAATTATTGGCTCCTATCTGCCAGCTATAATATAATATAATAACTATAGGCGAAGTATAATGTAGTATGATATAATCCATCGTCTCTGTCCCCCGGGCTACGGAGCGGGGAGCTGGTGCCAAATGAGGCAGTCGTTCAAGGGCACCAGCACTCGCACTGGGGGGATTGGAGGGAGGCTCTGTGGATGAGCAGAGGGCACGTGTGAGACCTGGCTTGATGCTGTCTGCTCCTCCTTTCGGGGCTTTGGGGATTGGAGCCAGCTGCTTCCCGGCTCCTGTGGTCATGCCGCCCACAGTACGGACAGATACACGGCCATGCTCGTCCACTTTGCGGATTCTGCTGCTGTTTAATTGAAAACTCTCCCGGCTGTGACTGGCTGGAGATGGCAGCACGGGCTGCAAGACAAACCTTCTGCTCGCTGCAAGTACCGTGCGAACCGCTGGCTTTGGAGCACATGGAGCGAGGACTGTGTGCTGGAAAGCTGGGGAAAGGCAGCCGCCTTATAGTGGGGGACTTCCCCTTTCAGCTTGCCCAGCAGTGGCTGTTTTCTCAAATGGGCTCCTGCTAGCACAGCTCTCGTGTTTATTGAAATAACAAGGCAGCAAGCATAAGGAGGTATGTGTAGTTTGCCAACCTCACCTGAGTGCTGCATAAAGCAGCTACTGTTTTGGACAGTAAACTGTGGAGGGCAGCATGTATTTGGGCAATACCTTTTATGGAACAGTAGATATGGGCATCAGTAATGAAAAATCACACCCTAGTGAGGGGCATGAAAGATGTGACTGACAGTGGCTAGACCCACAGGACCTGTTGTTAGGGTGGGTGTGCTGAGGTTGCCTGCTAAGGAAGGGCAGGTAGGTTCCTCAGGAGGAGCGAGCTGGAATCCCTCTCTTGCAACTGTCTCCCCTCTTGCAGGTCACCCCCAGCTCCCTGTGCTTGGCAAGTTCCCTGATCCAGCCTGCTGCTTTGCCTGATGAAGCTGTCAATCACATCTCTTTTGCCTGCTCCATCCCCTCACTTCCCTCCCTTCTCCTCTCCCTCCCTCTTCTGGTTTCTGTTTCAGTCCATCTCTCCCCGACGCACACGCATACTCCTGACCCAGCTCCCTCCCCATCCTCCTTTTCTCTCTCCCTCTTTGCTCAGCTCTGATTCCCTTTAAACTTCCCCCAGCTTCCTGGGCCTGAATACAAGGGTGGAGGCTGGGGTGGGGGTAGCAGAGGAAGATGGGGGAGCATTGCAGAGGCTGCAGTGCCCCAGGACCTCCTGCTGTAGCTCACAGTGCAGGCGCTGAGCTCCCGCGCTGGGCACGGCCTCTCAATCAGCACATTGTATTCAGGCCGGGCTTGCTGAGTATTTCCAGTGTATTTATTTTCTGTTCTTACGCTGAATGCCTGGTGCCTATTTGTCCTGAGAGCTCATAGGAAAGAGGGAGGTGAAGGGGCTGGCGAGAAGTGGGGGTTGTCTCACTGATAAAGCTCTTTCTCTCCTCAGCAGGAATGCAGTGCTCTGCTTGCTGCATCCCAGTGCTCTGCTTCTGCTTTTAATTGCAGCCCAATTGCAACTGGAGTGGAAGGAAAGCCCCTTTGCTGGTGGGATGGTTGCCGGCAAGGGAATCATAGAATCATAGAGCTGAGGCTGCAGGTTCATGAGCAAAAACTGCCTTGCTGCTGTCAGCAGAGGGGAAATGTTGAAGTGCTTCCTTAGCATGCTTGGTGATACTGCTGGAAGGATGCAGCTGGAGGCTTTTCTCTCCTCTGTCATGTCTTTTTCTTGGGTGGGTGGTCTGATGATCCTGCAAGATGCTGACTTCAGTAACTCAAGCCAGCATTGGGCTGCAGACCTGAGCTTAGCTTGCGCAAGGGACAGAAGCAAAGCAGACACACCTAAAACACAGTGTTGTCTCAGTCTTGTGGAAAGCCCTCAGTGTTCACAGTACCTCTTTGAGCTTTAAGAAAAACAGCAGTTCTGCAGCTAGTGAGTTCTGATCTCCTCACCCAGGTGCCTCCTTTAGAAGAGAGGCTTTCAGGGGGGCCTTTCCAGGAGCTTTGAAGACCACCCGATATGTCTGGCATGTGACGACAAGGATGTGTTACCTAGAGATAAAATAAAGCCCTCTGCCAGGACAGGGGGTTTCTTCAGTGCTGCTCACCCTTCATTATCCTCCTAACTAATTTTTGGTGAGACTGGGCCTCTGATATCTTTGAGGCAATGCATGCATCCTGACTACTTCTACACCTCAGGGAAACCTGAGTTTGGCATCCATAATCAGGAGCAGAAGGTGCTGCAGGCAATCTGTCTTCCTAACACTGCATTAAACCCATTTTAGTTCTTTCGGCTAAATATCAAATTATCTGTCCACCCACTCATCCTCCCCAGTGCATCTACGCGCTTGGTGATGGGCCATCTGTAGGACTTTCACCTGGACAAGAGGGCCCACAGGGGTTCTTACGTAACGCGCCACATGCGTATTCGTTGGCCTTTAAAGCTGCATCTCTTCCCTTCCTTTTTTTCCTGGCTCTTCTCCAGTACTGGCAATGAGTCAGAGACATGCTGGTCTAACCATTGGAAAAGTGTGCCCAAGGTGGAGGAACATACACGGCTTCTTTTTTACTCTTGTTGGGAAGTGGTGCTTAAATGTGGGCCAGATGGGTCAAGGACCTTGGACAGGATCAGAGCAGTTAGCCTTTTAAGTAGCATTTTTTTGTGTGTTTGTGTGTATTGAGCTCAAAATGGGAGCAACATCGAGCTCCCAGAGGAGAGAGGGCAAGATATGCAGCAGGTTTCACAGCATCATTCAGTGTCTCATTGGATGCCATAGTGTGCCCTGCTCTAGCTTGCCTCTCCCTCTACCGATATTGCATTCCTGCTCCAGGCACAGTTTTTATGACCTAGAACCCTGGGTCTATTTGCAGGGCTTTGTGTTTTGAGAGAGATTGGGGCAAGTGGGTTGGAGTCCAGAAGAGAGTAATGTGAATGATCAGAGGTCTTGAGAGTGTAGTCTGTGAAGGGAGACAGATGGAAATGGCGTTGCTAGACCTAAAGAAGAGAGGACTAAGAGTGAGATACAGTAACAGCCTGTAGATACGTAAGTGACAAAGGAAAGAAGTAATATTTTCTTTCTGCCCTTAGTAGAGAAGACAAGGAGGAATAATTTTAGACTGCAGCAAGAGAGAATCAAGTTAAATGTTAGCAAGAACCCTGAAACAGTAAAGATGGTAAAACATTGAATCAGATTTCCTTGGGAGGCTGTGGACCTCCATCTCTGGAAAGCTCTAAGACAGCCTAGGCTCATATGAGGAGAAATGGATGCCACAAATGATGAAGTGGAGCTGACCCATCTTTCACACAGAGGAACAGGCTAAATGATTCCTTTTGCTCTCTTCCACCTCTGCTCCTCTGTGACTGTGTGTGGCTTTGGGTTCAGTGAACTTCAGGAGCCCAGGCAGAAACACAGCTGAAAAGTTCAGAGACGTACCTCAAGCGAGCCTGGCCAGGAGGTCCTTACCCGTTTCTTCTGTCGTGGCCGTCCTTTCCGCTTCATCCCAGCTGCACGGTGCCCTCCAGGGCAGCTGCAGTCAGTGCCGCTCTTCTCAAAGCATGTGACTCAACCTGTCTGGAAAACTGGCATAGGAATCCATGTTGAGGCTATCCTTAAAACTAAGTTTCTCTCAAACTGATAAATATCTTTCTCTTCTGCTGCCCTTGGAGGTCTGCAGGGCATAGAGGATGTAAATGTGATGGGAAAGATGAGTCAAAGTTCTGATGTTCTGGAAATGTTAGATGATGTTCCTGAATGTTTACCTCAGGAGGCTTTGTCAGCATGTTCTGCTAATGAAATGACACATCTCCCTGATGTGACATCACCTTGTGCAGTGGAATATGATCCCGTGAGACTGGGGACTGTGAGGGGTGGGTTGCATACCATGGATGCTATCAGGTTCTTTCACCCCTGGGGAGTTGGTATGTGACATAGGCCACAGATAGGGGCAGACGTGAAGCCTCGCGCCCACTTGAGGGTCATGCATGAATTAGTGAATTGGGTGAGCAGCCAGAAAACTCCACTGCAGTTGGGATGCAGGGCAGGGAGACAGAGGAAGAATTTTCTAGGAGGGGAAGGAGCAGGATAGGAGAGGACAGACTATTCTGGGAGAAAAGTGTGCAAGCAAAACATGTGGGTCCTGCTGTAAAGTTTGGATGACTGTGAATGCCTTAGTCTTTCTCAGGCTTTAGTGACCTATTGCTAATCTGGCCGGTGAGTTGCCAGGGGCTGTCTCCGCTGTCCACCCATTGTCCGCGCTCGTTCTGTCTCCGACTCATGTTTTCTTGTCAGCATTTCTCTCTTGCCGATCGATTCTTCCTTGGCTCATCCCAGGGATTTTTAAACATAGAGAGAAACTTCGTCTTGGCGAGTGAGAGATAATCAAGCTGAATATTACCCATCTCTGAAGTGCAGGCAGTCTATGAGCAGAGCCAAAGTCAATATCTTGGCAGATGTTGCCTTGCATTGATTTATCTTCTCTCTCCCGGAGCAGTGGATGGCCTCGGAGAAGGCAGTCCGGTCACCTGGCCAAGCCCCAAAACATTTGCAGGCTACATTAGCTTGCTTGATTTGGTCTCGGGAAGCTGCTCTTTTCCGTGTCCAGGAGTGGAGGAGTGTGGTTGCAGGCTCACAAATCCCTCCTCCCCTCCTATGTTCACGCTGGTGTTACCTTGTGTGCCGAGACAGATTCCGGGCCCAGAGAGCCGGCTCACGGAACCAGGCTCATTTAGTGGCTTAATGGAGCAGGAAAACAATCATCTGTGTTGCCGCTGGGAAGGGGAGAGGAGCAGGAGACACATGCTATGGAGGCAGCCTGGAGCACCAGGGTTTCCTATTGCTTGGATATAACTGTGTTGGAGCAGGAGAAACCTGTCTTGAGCAGGGAGGAAGCATCTCTGAAGCAGGAGCAGGAGGAGAAGGAAAAAGCCCCCTCTTCAAGTCAGAGGAATTAAAGCCATGGGACAGAATAGGAGGAAAGGGAGTTTCCCCGAAGAATAGGATGGAGACCAAGGGAGGCAGCGAGGGGACAAGCTGCCAAGTAGGAGATGTAGGAGATACTTCATCTGTGTGGACAAGCAGATGAACATGTGTGACACTGGCTGAGTCCTTG
Organism: Crypturellus tataupa; assembly: GCA_034781795.1. NCBI lineage: Eukaryota > Metazoa > Chordata > Aves > Tinamiformes > Tinamidae > Crypturellus > Crypturellus tataupa. The sequence goes on from JAWLRI010000031.1 coordinate 8,561,950, forward strand.
TTCCCAGCTCCCCAGGAGAGCGCATTTTCAAAGACCTTCAGGCTCTCCTCGAAGAGAAAACCTGTGCGAGCCCCAGGGTTGGCTCTGGCAGGAAAGGGCCTCCAACAGAGTACGCAGGGGGCTTTTTCAAAACCACTGCTAAAGAGAAACCATCTGTATGATCTCAAATAGCAAACATCTGCATACAAACCCTGTCCCCTCCATACCCTTGCCTTCCCTCCAGCCCCCGCCTTTCCCTGACACGCATCTACCCAGCGCTAGCTGAGCCCTTCGCAGCTTCTCTCTTGCTCTGGCTCTGCCACTTTGATTCTGCAGCAGCCAGGACTGCACAGATATATACCTAACATCTCTGCTTCTGTAGTCTCCCCGAGGGCTTGGACAGATGCTCATTGTCTTCATGCCAGTTGGGGACAGCAGGGATTGTTATAAATAGCATCAATTCCTTGCGTAGCAAAGAAAAAAAAAACTTTCCCCCAGAAGTCCATCGCTCTGCTCCCTGGACTCTCCAGGAGGGCTCTTAAATGTCACCACAGGCTTGCAGCAGACAGTACCTCAGGAGGCATCCTGTGGGCTCAGGTCTTGATCCAGGCAGAAGATGGAACAATTTTGTTGAATCTTTACTCTTTCTTTCTTTCTTTTTTTTTCATTATTTTTTCTGCCTATCCTCATCATTTTTTATGTGAATGGCACTTTCTGTTCAGAAAGGGCTTGGGACTAAAATAGATGTGAGCGCCTAAGATGCACGAACCTGATGCTCTGGGAAAAGAGAAGGTGCAGAAAAGTGAGAGGAGCCCGCGGTGCAGGAGGGGGGCACTGGGAGCCCTGGCTGGGAGGACCTGGAGCTGGGGTCGCTGCGGGCTGCCCGGCTGTTGTACTGCAGCGCAGGGCAGGTGGGTTAAGACTGAGCAAACATTCCTACAAGAAATACCAGTGATGTGCTTTTCCAGGATTAAAGGCTCCTTTCTCTGCTCTCCACTGGGATTTATTTGCTGCTGCAGAAATACATGGTACCTGGAGGAGCCAAAAGCAACCTAGTTAGGAGCATCATTTTTGTCCCCCTCTCCCCTGCTCCCAATCTACAGGCAGAGATTAGCATGTAGCACCTCGTGCTGAATTCCCCATTCCCTTCCCCATTCCCTACCTGATTCTAGGATGACAGCAGCCGGACGCCCCTCGGCTTGGGCACCATTTCGGCCTCGGGCACTGCTCACTGCTGCTGCAGCCCGTGTGCGTGTCAGGAAATGCTCGTTCACTGTGGGCTTCACTGTGGGCTGTGGACTTGCCAGCTAAGAGCTCCCTGCAGGCATTGCCGTCCACCTGTGTTTGGGGTTTTTGCCCCGTCCTTGCTTATTCTCTGGTTTAATTTGCATTTATTGCTCTCATACTGAGTTACCTGGAGTGCTTTTGGGAGCACCAAGGCTGCTCTGTGGAAGTTAATCACTGTACATTCTGCTTGGCGGTGCCTCACGTCGGCTCTGCTTTTATGTGTTGGAGCTTAAAATATGCTCAGAGCAAACGAAAGTATTAACCTCTATTATAAGCACACATAGATAAGTTGTTGTCAGATCTATGCCAGAGCACATGGAATTACTTTGAGAATATTTCTTTGAGAAACGTCCCTAGCATTTCTGAATTTCAAAGTGTTTTAATTAATTTGCCCTGTGAGACAATTCACTATTCATCTCTCTCTCTCTCTCTCTCTCTCTTTTTTTTTTTCTTTTTGTTTCCAGTCAGAGAAACTGAGGCTCAAAGAGGAGATTTGTCTCAGCAAATTAGTGGCTTAATACAGGTGATCAAAATTTTTGCAAGTTGGAGCCCCAGTTCATAGGTCCGATTCAGAGCTGTGTATTGACTGCTAGATCAAACATTGCATAAACATCTCCCAAAATCATACAAAAGCAGCAGATCATCTCTTTTCAGTTGTGGTCAGAAAGGCCAGAGCTGGCAGTTTTAATTCAGTGGCAACGAACCTACATGCAGGGAACACTTGCTTTTATTTTTCATATTCTTGATCAGATTTCTGAATCTTGCTTGTACCTCAGTTTCCCTGTCTGTGAAATGGAAATTCAAGTCTGGAGAATGAGCATACTGGTAAAGAAGGACCCTGTAGTCATGCATGTCTGTAAAGACGAGAGACATGTCTGACGAGAACTCTACAGATAGCAGGGCTAAGTGTTGTTGGTTTTAACTGTGTGTGTTTGTTTATTTGCTTTTCTGGGAAGGAGTAAGGCAGGTGTCCAAAAAAACCGAACAAATGAAAAAAATACTTATGAGACTACATAATATCTATTGGCTGTCTCACTGGACTTTTTTGAGAATAACTAGATGGAGTCATGGGGGATGATGAACCTGAAAATCTGGGAGGTCCATTTATGGACTGAAATTATAATGTGTTGGAGCAAGCTGTCTGTTCCCTAAAAGTTTGCTAAGAACAAGCGTGTTCCCTCATGGGTCGATGCCAGATCCAGCATTTCTTAGCGATCGCTCAAAGTCAGCAGATGTGCTAAATGATGGAGGATGGATTATTTGCTGCTGGGACACAAGCCATCTGAAAGGGAAATTTCTTTTCAAGTCCTCCATGAGGTCATTAGGACGGACAGGGTAGTCACTCTTCTCTCTTACCTAGCACTTAAAAAATGCTTAAAAAAAAGTGTACTTTTCAAACAGACTCTCATGAAGCATGCATGAATTTCCCCCTAACCAGAAGAATTAAACAGATAGCAGATGATAGCAGAAGCCTTCTCGGTTGAATGTCTTGTATTTGTTAATGGGTTTTATTAGAGAAATCATGCAGTTAGTTCTCCAAAGTGGGCAGGCAAAATTTCTGTTGTGTCCCATACAGCTCGTTTTTCCCATACAACTCGTTTTCTGCTTATGATCTGAAACAAGGGGATTTATATGAGTGATGCTGGGGGAGGAAGGGAGTTTTTCCATTCTGCCGTCCTGTATTACATGACCATCAGAATTTTTTGCTCTTCATATAACTGCTTTGCATTCCCTTTGTGAATGGCCTTTAAGTATCTGGCCTCGTAGCAGTGAGTTCCACAAATAACTTGCACATCGTAGGAAAGCTGAAAATCCTATCCAACCTCAAACGGTTTCAGTTTTATGGGTTGTTTCCTAGCTTTATCAAGGTATTTGCCTTCCCTGTACTGTTCATTATTATACATCCCTGTAGTATCCAGACTGATTTGTTTCCTCTTGGAGGGAAAAGGCTCCAGTCTTTTCAATCTCCGATATTACCGAAGTTTTGCCATGCCTCTAATTCCCTATTTTCACCTCTCCCTGAACCCCTTTTATTTCCATTGTGTCTTTTGCAGAGAGAGTGACCTGAACTTGAATATTGTATTGCAATGCAGTACCACTCCTGACTTTGTTTTCTCCCCTAGTCTCAGTGCCTCCTGTTATTATGTTTTGGGTTTTGCCTGTACTGAGCAGAGGATTTTCATGAGATTGCCATAAGCAGATCTTCTTTTCTGAACGATTACAGTTAATTTAGAAGCCAACAAGATAACTCAGATTATTTCTTTTGCAATATGCCTCACCTGGCATGTCTAGTCAGAGCTTTTGCTTAATACAGCGTATAGCCAAGTTGAATAGCTTCGTCTGTCATTTGTAAACTGATTCGATTCGCTACTTGCTGTTATTCTTGTTTTATGGAGTCATAGTCTGCGTATTTTCCTTAAAATCCACCCCCCTCCTTTTTTTCTAAGTGATCTTCTAGCATTCCCTTAATCTTTGAGATAACACGTTGCATTTAATAATGATGTAACGGCATACCCATGGAAGGGTCACTGTGCTTTTCTCATCACGAAAGCACAGTCGCCTCTGAGGCAGAGGTGCAATTATTAAATGGCAAACGGCAGCAGGTTTAAGACAAGAAGTGAAGAAGAAGAATGTATCCAATTGAAACTGCAAGGGGAATTTAGGAAAGCAGATTGTAATTAAAGTAATCGGAATTCAGACAGGGCTACAGTCTCTCCACCCTGCACTCTTGAAAAGTGTCAAGAGCTCTTTGATTATAAGCAGTCTTTTTCTTTATACTCTTCTCATCCGAAAGATGTTGCCCAAGCAGCATACCGTCTCCGCTGGCAAGTCCCATGAAAAGTCAAGATGATAACTGGCCAGAGGAAAAACCAAAGCCACCTGTATGAAAACTTTACAAAACCCCAATTCCTGCTTAGCTGAAGCACCTTAATACCCCCATAATTTTGACATTCTCAGATACTGCTTATCTGAAACATTGTGCAGTATCTTTCCAAAGGCATTAGATGTAGGATGTTTTTTTTAAGGGTGAGGAAGTAGGAGTAATAGTAGCAAAATGACAAGAAAGGGATCTGGAGACTAGGGAATGAGGTAAAGCCGTAGAAATCACATATGGAGAAGGAGGCGTATTAACATGCGCTGCCATACAGCAAACTGTTTTGGGGCTTTCCTATTACTTGGTTATTTACTAGATCAAGGTAATTATTTCATTTGGAATTTATTTGAGCTACTTTATTTCATGTGGAACAAGAAATCCTTTTGCATCGTAACAAACTTCTTAATGTGTCTGACCTCAGTTCCCAGAAGGGTCCACTGCAGAGCACAGTACACACAAAAAACATTTGCACAAAATAAAGGAGAACTGCTTGGTGCGGTTTTAATATGAAATAGACCCTCCTAAGATACTGGTGGCAGAGATTTGAGATCATTGGCTACTCAATAGGAAACTATGAGTTGATTTACTATTAATTTTACTTTTTTTAAAATTAGAGAAAAACAGTTCTTATTTTAAACCTGTATTTCTGAAGTATAGTAAACCCAGATATGTCTCCCTGGTAGGAGCCCTCAGTGCTGTTGAACTCCATTTCTCAGTAATTCCAACCTAGGCTGTGTTACTACAGGAAATGCCTGTTGGTGCAGACTTACCCCAACTCTTTAGAGTGGATCAAGCCATACTTGTGATTGGGGTATGAAAAACTAAATCTGATTGATCGCTGATAGCAGCAGACCTCAGGGTCTCTCTTTGACCTTCTAGGAAGAAATCAATTGCATATATATACTGTATACTGCCTTCTTCCTCTCTTCTGGGAGTGTGCAGCTGTGGAGTCTGGGGGAGCAGGAAGTCCTTTCAGATCACCAGGACTCTGGTGCGTGGCAAAATAAAACAGTCTTTCATAGTAACAACCTCTCCTTCCCACATCTCCTCTCCTCCCAGGGAGCAGCTTGCCTCCCACTTCGTCTCTGTAAGTTCTCTCTCTGCTCATTCCTCCAAAACATTTTACAACACTTTAATTAGACACGTATCTCCGATTTACTACTATTTAAAGGGGTAAGCAGTTAATGTTGTGAGACTGAGAAAGTCTGGTAATTAATTATTAACTCCAAGGACCTCGATATCTCACTAACCGGCCTTGTCTCAAATAGCATCTCTCTCTTAAAACCTCTGTTCACAGTAATTAAATAGTAAGGAGGAGGAGCACCTTGGAGCCAGCCCAGCCGAGTCTGTTTGATACGAAGTGTGGCTCTCCCGGGCAGGCTGCCCTTTCTCGTCCGACCTTCTAACATGAGCATCGTGAGATACAAATTTTCATGACCACAAGTGTGCTCCAACTTTGCCCAACAGATACTTGTGCAAATAACGTAGCGGGATGCCCTCTGCACCGCGTTTGTCAAAACACACAGCCAGTTGGGATCGTGCCCAGCTGTAAGGTTAAAGATGGAGGCATCAGGCTGAATGGCACTCACCTCGCTCCCCAAAACTGGGGCTTGTATAAGCTGAGGAAGTCGGCAGCAGCCCTGCACACCTGTGCATCTTGCCTCAGTGCATTCTTGGCAGTGGAGCCTAAACCGCTTTTGGCTCCGCTTCTGCATTTCAGGATATCCGCCAGCCCAGAGCTTTGCAAGTTGAAACGCTAGTATGTTTGTAGCAGATGTTTGTTAAGCATATACTGTGCTTGTGCAGAGATATGGAGAGGAAGACGGTGATTGATGGGGATATCTGCGGCTTGCGGGGAGGAGGCGCTGAAGTTTATCAGCGAGTTTCCTGACGAGGATGGATATTGGCCAGCTGGATGTGTCAGATCTGCCTCCTCAGTGAAAAGTTTTAAATACAGGTGCATCCAGATGCAGTGAGCACAGAGATAGCATGAGGAGTGGCATGCTGTGCAGCAGGACCTGACTGGGAAACCTGTATTTTTCTCTGCTCTGCTACTAACTCATTATGTGTGTTTTGGGACACCCCATTTCTCCTTCCCAGATTTCTCTTTCCTTATCTGTTATATGACAGGGATGAAGAAAGTGAATGAAAGCTGCGACTAAACAGTGGTGAGGAAAAATCAGGGTTGTTTTATTTTCTCCTGGCCACATTTCACTTTGGTCAGCTCCTTAATTGCCTCCGTGCTTTCGGCTGGAAGGAGTATTCTTCAGAGCTTCCCCAACCCGTCTCATGGTGTGTCTGTGCACTGCTAACAAGCTCCACTTTTCAAGTCTAAGGGGAGATGCCCTTCTGTGATGACTGAAGTGATCTTTCCTTGCTCCTTCCCCATCTCCCGAAGGTGCTGCCAGGCTTTAATGAACTATTCATCAAGTGCTTTGAGGTCTTTTGATGGAAGCAGCCCAGGCAAGTGCATGCTTCTCACTGTGCACTGAGAAAGTGATATCCACCCCACTTGCTGATCCCCCTTTATTTGGAAGGGGAGCTTCAGCTGTGAAGAGATAGGAAACTGCAGTGGTGTCAATCTCTATTTTTTTAAAATATGTTTAAACTGGCAAGATGTATGGAAAGGGCAGGTTCCTTGAGTTCGTAGTTTTGTTCTGGTGGGTTTTTTCAAGGTGGCGGCTGCTTTTTGTTCTTGTTTCTGATCTGATGGACAGAAACTGTTGGTTTTCCAAGCTAGTTGGAATCCAGTGCCCTCAGCTGATCAGAGCTGAGCTTTTGGGCCCACAGGGGTCTTCTGTGCAGCCTTTGCCACTTCAACTCTGTAATAAAATGCTGTGTTCAGTGGGGCTCACGTGCATCTGCTCTACAAATAAATCTCGTGGCCTCTGCACGGCATCCCTCATTATTTACATGTGTGAATGGAAGGACCCAAGAAACAGATGAGCATATTAGGCTGGGAAAAGTCTCCACTGCATGCATATGTCTCCCCTGTTTGCACATGTAGTTCCCTGTTTTCTGGTGCTGTGTTATTTCAGTGTCGCATTTGGGAAAGGTTGAGCCTCACAGAAGAAAATTCATTTTGTTCCCTCCTCTTGCTCCAGGAAGTCTCTTTCTGTGTGCTGTAGCCCTTTCTTTTATTGACTCAACAAATCCCAACTCCTTCTTTTCTGGCCTGGGCTTTAGCTTCTCTTCTAGGCAGTGCCTTCCTGGTAAAGCACTTAGAGACCTGTTTTTTTCCTGCCGTTGCAAAGCCTGTGAGTCCTTGTCCCTGCACTGGGCCCTGTGTGCTTGCAGAATAAAAAGGAGAATCCCCCTTGAGGGAGCTTATGGTCTGCGTGTTGGGGACAGGAGGTGAGCGCAGGCAGCGGATGAGCACGTGGGAAGCACACGGTACCATGGGTTACTGTTATAACAGCAGCCAGGTTCTTCAGAAGTGCTAAATAATATTATTGCTACCTCTGCGTCCCTTTCTCTCCTATCCTTTTAATCAGTTTCAGGTCTTCTTTTGCTTCAGCCCTCGAGATTACGGGGCTTTGTCATTTTACCTCCAAGAAAAGGCAGAGAGTGTGGAGCGTTTTCATTAGGCCAGGGGCTGGAGGGAAGGAGCAAGCCATGGTATTTGCTAGCTTTAATCTTTATGGTAATACTTCGGTAAATATCTGCTGTTCTTTCTCTTCTGTCAGTGTGGCAGCCTGTGAATGATATGGAGCTGAGAGCAGGGGAAGAAGAGGGAACTGCAGAGAGGATTAGAAGGTTAAGATAGGATTACAGGGTCGGAAGGAAAAAAAAGAAAAAAGAGAGAGAAAAGAAGCAGCAAAGAAAGGAAAAGAAAATGAAGTGTAGTGGTTGCGACAGTGGAAAGGAAGGCAAGTATACCAGGTACAAGAGAAGATGAGACTTTATGAGTGGGTCGATGCATTCAAAGGTCCTGGAGTCAATAGTCTCTCTGAAATGATTTATTGAACAAAAATTCATTTGTTCTGTGTTGTCCCACAAAGACTTATGTTTTTCTTCCTTTTCAATCTGGGGATGGGGTCTAAGAGGGCTGAACCGAGGGACGCTGAGACACTACATCGTCCCATCCGCCCCATTGGGACGGCAAGGCACGGTGGGTGGAAGAAGGGAATGTTGAGAGAGAGTGGAGAGCCTTGCAGGTGGAGGAGACAAGCGTGGGAAAAGCTGTGGCTTTACCCCACCAACCTCACCCATGCCTTGTGGCCCTGCTCTTCTTGCCTTAATCTTAGACTACCAGGTAGCTGAGAAAAAGGTGCAAGTGCTTCTTTCCTTCAGCTCCTCATCTGAGAATCCAGAGAGTAGCGTATAGATTTATGAAGCAGGGTCAGATATGGTGGTTAAAAAATCAGGGCACTTTAAGTCCTACTTCTGGGCTGTCTGATCCAAAGGAACCAATGGGTAAAGCACCTTTGGTTGGGGAAGTGACCCAGACCACTGTACATGTTTAATATGTTTGGATGAATTAAACCAAATAGGTCAGGTGCCTGATCTTGTCCTGTAAAAATTAACGACATGGGAAAAGATAAGCAGAATGAAGCATCAGCGTTTGGTAAACGAGTTCTTAGAGTCAGGGCAAAAGGAAAACCTCCCTCACCCAACATGAACTCAACTACATGTTCAAAGTACTCTTACCTCCAGCTATGGCAGTGAGACATAAATGCTCATTACATCACATGTAACAAGAAGGTCTTAGGAAAAAGGAGCAAACCACTTCCAAGGCTTCAGACTCAACATGCTTCATGGCCTGGCCGGTAGTCTTTGCAGTCATGCTGCTTGATACGCTGTTGTTTGACTCTGCAGTATGTGGCACTTGGAGTATTATTACCTGGACTCTGTAGTTTCTTGGCTGCAGAACTGGCCACAAGATTAGGGTTAAGAATCGGCACTTCCCTTTAAAAGCAAAAACAGTTTCATTACAATCTCATATATGTGTCAAGGTTATCTTTCAATGATTAATGGGTTTTCACAGAGTTGCAGAGCTTGCCTAAGGTTTTAGACAGTCAGGATGAACAGCTCTTAGTGGAGTACGTAGCCATACTGTTAATTCTGAAACCTAATGACAGTTATGTACACACTGTTTATTATTGTTTGCAGTATCTAAGTTCTAAATGGATCGGTTTCGTACTCTCTTTGTCTGCCTGTCAGCATACATCACTACAGCATTTAAGGGCTGTTCTCGATGAAGAATACCCTTCTTGTAGAATTCATTACAGGCTAAGCCTGTTAACTTCCCACATTGAAGGCATCATGAACCACTTATCTCTGTTCTGAGTAGAGCAGTGAAGTTGCTCTTCATCCCTCTCCATGGATAAAGATAGATCCTGGCTGCTCTGTGTATAATTGGGAGGTTATAAAGAATATTCCTCATCTCCTTTGTTTTTCCTTTTTCTGAAACAGCTTCTCCTCTTATCAGAGCATGTAATTTCCGCTTCTCTCCCTTCTCTGAAGGAGTAAAAGTTCGTTATGCCTTTTTCCTTCCTTTCTTCCCGTTCCACTCACCCTGTGAGAAGCTGGAGGCAGCAAGTCCTGCAGTCTCTTACATCTCTCATATAACTGAGTCATTTTGTGGAGCAGGGCAAGATGCTCAATGCCAAGAGGTGGGATACTCAGTCCTTTTCCTGAAGTTCACCAAACCTCTCACCATCCTTTGCTCTCTGCCTCTCAACCCACCCGGTCCTTTCCCCCTTTGTGCCCTTGTTTCTCAAGCTGTCACCCTATCATCCATGTTGTTCATTCAAGATAATGCTGGGTACAGCTACTCTGAAGCGAGGATATTTTGCTCTCTGAGACCACAGTCTTTTGACTAGTTCAGATCTCCAGAGGGGCTTATGGGCTTTGTGTAATTTCTATCTGCATCCAGACAGCCGGACTTCATTTCTTTTTATTTGCATTTAATAATAAGCTGCTTTTCCTTAGCTGTAGGTTGCAAATTATCAAAAACTATCAAACCCTATCCTTCGAAACTAAGTATATAGTCCCAGATCAAATCCAGGTCAGTTAATCTGACTGGCTGCTGAATGGTCCCAGGGCAAGGCTAGGACAACTGCCATATATATAGGGGTGGGAAATTCTTTGATGTATTTCACTAGGGGCCACACGAGACATTTCTGATATAATGTGATCGTTCAGATGAATGCCTAAGCTGCCTTGGCTCTCTGTGTTCATCTTTAATTATTAAAATAGGACAGATAATTCATAACCCTTGAGGTCTTTATTTTATTTTCTGACAGTAAAATTCAATGTATGCTTGGCCGTAGGGGAGAAAGGTAGATTCCAAGAGCAAGAGAACAAAGCAAGAGGAGAGAGGGTGAAGAAGAGAAAGAGAGAAGGAGGATATTTAAATTAGGGTAGAAAAAAATGATGGAGAATGAGGATGAAGTGGGGAGGAAAAGGAGTATCTCCTTATGGTTAATCACGTATCCTTTATCATCAAGGACTTTTCTGTCTTAAACATGGTCATGTTATTGCTTGTTATCCCATAAAACTAGATGCAGTGATCTTGATACTCCCTCTACTTATGTGTTTTAAGGGTCCGGTGACCTATTTTGTTAGGCAGTTTGCAGGGAGAATGATGGTCCTTGCCCCAAGGATCTTCAAGTGCACATGTTCTTGCCTCAACTTACCAGCAGAACCAGTTGTCAAATAATAGCATCTTTGAGTATGGATTTTCAGAGAGTTTGGAGGATAAAGTTCAGAAGAGGTGAAGGATGGAGAGGGAAAATGAAAGCAGAGAGGAAGAAAATATAGATTAAGAGGAAAGACTCAAATGGCAAATAGAGTGTAACAAAGTTGGAGAGAATTAAGACAGACAGACCACCAGGTAAGAGCAGAAGGACAGACATCTAGATAATGGCACGCTGAGAGGCACTGATATCTATGTCCTCTCACTAGGTCACTGTCAGTCAGTATAAATGCATCTGCACAATCACAGCCAAAGGGGCTTAGCAAAGCTAATGAGCAGAGAAAGAATGAGGAACTGGAGAAAGAGAATTTCTGTGTTGAAACTCTGACTGAGAGCGCCTATCTCTATGCAAAAGGGTTTTCAAGGCAAAACAGCACACGGTAATGCAATAAATAGAGAAAGTGGAGGGAGGAAGCAGAAAAGAACAAGAAGTGAGGCTATAGTAAGGAAATGGGTGAGCATGGTGCATTTTTCTGTCTAAATTTACTTGGTCCTAGTAAATGAGAAGAACGTTCTGAGACGTTTGTCCGAATTGCAGGTTTAATTACTCAAAATTACAGCAGCCTGACAACTATTACGCTGAAGCGTTTGCTTGGAAGTGTCATTTTACACGAGGAAACATTGTCAATGTTCCAGCTATAGTGTCCAGTGTTACACTGTCTATGACAACCCCAGATCGGCATGTCCAGGGGCCTACAGGGCAGGAATGAGGGATTTGGTGGAGCTGGGTGTGGGAAGCTAAATTTATGTCAAGTAGTGAAGCATCAAAAAATCAGAGAGCTACAAAATACCCTACCTGAGAGACCGTGTCATGGCCTGTCAGCATGAACTTGCAGAGCAAATTCAACAGGGTTGACTGTCTATAACGAACATGCAAGAACACAAGGCAAACTCAGTCAACAGCAGAGGTCTGTTAGTATTAAAACAAAGCATGTGTTTCTGCGTCTCACGTATTACAGCACTGTTGGGTACTGATGATATACAAGCTGTTTATATCTTTATACTAGACAGGCTTTATACGGTTCCTGCTGAGAGCTTCCTTCGATACTGGTAACAGTCCCCAAATATATAACAATGTCGGTGTTACAATACCAGCAACTACAACAGCTCATGTTCATCTGTTATTATTTGATGGAGGATTTCTGAGATAGATTTCAGAGTGGATTCTGGAACTTGAAATCTGAGCCAAACTTATGAAATATTTTGCATTATTGCAGTTTTGGCTCAGTCTTTTGACTGAGGATCCCAGAGACTCAGCCAGGGGCTATATAACCCTAGGCCAGGAAGCAGGGACACCACGTGCGATGACCTACACAGCACAGATTATGCCAGTAATTGGGTGAGAAGGCAAGAACCAAAAGGTTTGTCTGATTTTAAAGCCTCCAGCCTGCTCGGTATCAAGAGAAGCTCCTAGCACTCTCAAGAGAGCTTTTATGGCAAAATTCAGTGCCAGGTCTGAAGTTTTCCTACACTTTTCAGAGTATATGAACCCAGAACTTTTTTCAGTCTACTTCCACTTAGAGTGTGCTGGCTGCTTGCAAATGCTGTTCTGCACACCAAGGGATCTCAGAGCCTGCTGATATTTGATGTCTTTATGCGTGGAGCTGTTACAGCAAAAGGCTCGTGACAACACTTTAGAACACGAAGCAGCAGTGAGCAAAGAGTTTTGGGATGCCAGTGCAGGAGCTGAAGAGTAGCCAGAACAGCAACTAAACCCTGCTTATTTCTTGTTCCTCAGAAACAGTGAGAGGATGAGAGACAGTTTCTGCATTTCGGCCAAAGAGCCCCAAGCCATAGGAGTCCTGTGAGACTGGGGCTATGTCCTCTGACTTCAGCAGGGATTCCAAACAGCAAAGCAGACCGTTTTTTTCCCTTACTTTACGTCTTTAATCACCTTCCTGCTGAAGGTTGGCTGGTTTTGGAACAGAGAGTAGGGAGTCTGCATTTGTATCCCTTATTTTTTTCCTCTCTACTCCATCTGTTCACAGACTGGATTACAGTTGCCGCCAGTTAAAAAGCAGATTGCCTTGGCCCAAGGTCAGAATAGCAGCCAGGGTGCCCTACGTGTCTCCCACGGATTTATGCTCGGCAGCGAGAACAGCAGCCCTTCCGCTGCCTTCCCTGAAACGCCCGCCCGCCGCTACGCAGAGATACCCGGGCCCTTCTTCCCGCACCACACTCGCCCGCCTGCTCCCACCCATCTGCCTGTCCTTCGTCCTCCTGGATGCACTCCCTTTGGCTCGGTTTAAAGGCCAGGGAAAGCGGGGAGAGAAGGTAAAAGTACTGGCTGTCAGCCTTGATTTACCTGCATTGGTACACTGTGCTCAGACCTGTCAGCGCACTGGCTTCAGCATTCATCAGTGCTGCTTGGAGGAGCGCTCCTTGCCAAAGCACTTGGGTGACTTCTGAGGGACATTTTGCATATTTTGATCCTCCTCTACCCTGCTAGCAATTTTGCGGTGGGTTCTTTACAAGGGACTGTGAGGAAATACTGAGAATTAGGGTGTCCTTGTCCTCCTGCTCCCCATGCCACATTTGGACTCACTGACCAAAACAGAGAGGCATTTTTGCTGGTACTGTGTTGCTGTGCTCTGCAAGTGTAGCTGTGCCATCCATCAGAAGAGGGACCACTGCACTGGCTAGCTGTGCCACTGAGTATAGGAGTCACTAGTAAATGACTACTCGTGTTAAGCACACTGCTCCGCTCCCCTGAGCTGGAAGTTGTTTTGGCTCCCCAAGAGGCAGCAGCTTTGCATGAACCATGGTGCTGTACTTGAGACTAAACAGGTTCCAGATGTATCTATTCCTATCCTTCCTTTGCTTCTGAAGTGATGGTGTAAACTGTTGAAACTCCAACAACTGTTTCCTATCATCTCTTGCTTTTCTATTCCCCTCTTCCACCTCAGATCCTCTTTAATTTGCCCTCTGTGTCTTATTGATAATGCTGAAGCCCTCAGTCTGCTTTGTGGTGGCAAATTGCAGGACTCCACTGGTATTCCCGTGTCCATCCTTGAGTCTCTCATAGTAGCATTTGATTTGTCGGTGCCATTTCCTCGTGAGCATAGTGGACCTCAAAGGACTTTGTCCTCGGGCTCTGCTTTCTCGATAATCACATTCCTATACCCACGTTCAGCTACCTAAAGCGACTTCTAGACCTCCTGCACTCTGACTTGTCATACTCTTGCCTTTGCAGCTCAGTCCCCAAATGCACCTATCTCAGGCTGAATATTGTTAAAAAGTTGCTCTTTTCTTTGAATTCCCTTCTCTTCAGTCTTTCTTATCGCTTTTAATGATGAAAAAATCCTCGTAGTCACGTAGCCTTGAGATATAGAGGCTAGTTATTTTCTTCTTTGTATTCTCCGTAACCTGTTTATTGCTGTACCAGATATAGAAAATCCATTTCCTCTTCTCTTTCTCAACATCTAAACCACTTGTTCTTGTCTTAATTTTCTTTCTTCATGATTATTGTAACACATCTTCTGCTTCCCTTATTTCCTTAAAAGCCAGCTCCCTTTTTTTCCCCCCAGACAATACACATGGAAAAAAAGAGGCCCTTTTTTCTCTGCTGCTCAGGACATGTTGCCTTTCTGTTTGCATTGATCTGCCTAATCACCACTGGACTTGAGGTTCCCTGTCCTTGCCTTCAGGACCCTACACAACCCAGCTCATGCTTATAATGGAGGTTTCACATTCCTTCCAGTTCTCTCCATTTGGAAATCTTTCTTGTCCCATTCATCACCCATGAATCTCTCTCAGATATTTCTAACACCGCGACCCCTTTCTGAAGCTAATTTCTCTGCATTTCTCACCGTCCAAAGTGATCACTTTTTCCTTCACTTTCTCAATGTCAAAAGAATAAGCCTACAGCCTCCTCCTCTCTGTGCTTTATCTTGCCCTTTATTTATTTATTTGTTTGTTTAATTATTTACATATTCTGGCATTGGAGGGTGCTTGCTTTACCCTCTGCTTTCCTGGGCTGTACTCAGTGATTTATGCAACTCCCCAGCTATCCTATACCTCAAACAACCCTGCCGAAGATTTAGCTCCTGACGTATCAGTAATCCATCTTGCATATGGCAGCTTGCTTTATTTTGACATGTAGCTTCATAAAGGCACTGGGGGCTGGGGAAGTGGCCCTGATCTGGGGTATCTATGCCTGGATTCATGTGTCTGGATTAGGGAGGTGTAATTGATTGCATAATACTACTAAGAGGATTGTTCTACCTGCCTGAGTATGACTCAACTGCAACTTGTTTTGAAAGTAGGTGGGCAAGTGATGTTCCCCAAGAGGAAAGGCAGGGGACAGCTTCCTCCTTCACAGATCACATTTCCTTGATTTAGTCTTGTTTGCGTTGCTGGAAACACAAACAGGTTCTGACTCCTGCAGCAGAAATAATCCTGTTGACCTGGCCCCTCTGCTAGGTCTCCCCTGGAGCATGTCTTAGACCTCTCTCCCTCTCCATATCTTTGCTCAGTGGCACAAGCCATGCAAGTGTAGGGTGAAAAGGAACAATTGGGGGGTGGGGGGGCTGGGCCACGAATCTTTCAAAAACTGAGTAATGAAGAGAGTTATCAGCAGGAACAACAGAAAGGTCTTGAGAATGAAAGACAGAGAAGCAGTCCTTCCTGGTGTGGGGCAGAGCAGGGGCTCAAGGGAGAGGAGAGACGCAGAGTTGGCCCCTCTTGGCCTAGGAAAGAGAGGTCTCTTGGTAGGGAGCGATGTATTTTCCCTCTGCCGTCCTTAGTTACCAGCATAGATTCGGGAGGAAGATTACAGGCTGCCTGTGGTGCACACAGCCGCTACTTCACTCTCTAACTGGGCTAGATTAATGAGGCTCTCCCCGTACACGCACATGGCTCTGTGCTGTCCTGCCGTTCAGCGCGGCCAGGTCTACTGCCTGCTCAGAGGTAGGGAGGTCTGGATGTGTGCTGAGGGGTTGCAGGCAGGGAAGGAAGGGCTGCTGCTACTTAGAATGGGGCTATTAAAAGCCAATTCTCTAATGAACCAGTAATGGCACCTAATCAATGTGTGAAAAATGGGTAATTCTTGCTAATGCCCTGCTAATGTTCTCATAATGATCTGTCAGGGAACTCTGGCTAATTATTGTCATGGCAATTTGGCACAGTTTTGCCTGGGATAATGGGGCCTGGATGAATGGGAGCCCATACTGCTACCCATGTCCCAGCCGTTGACCATTCCCTCTTCCTCCTGCTTCTCCCATGCCTATCTCCCTTTCCTGGTTGCTCTTTTAATTAGGCAATTAGTCGATTGATTAGTTAATGTTTGTACAACACTTTGAACGTGTAAAGTGCTAATTCAGGACTCTTTGTTGTTCCTCTTTTGCTCACTCTCTCCTTTTTATTGCCTTTCTGTCATATCTTGCCCATCTTCTGTCTTCTCCTTTCCCACCTCCAAATCCAGGAGAAGTTTGTTTCAGTTTAAGAACACACACATTCTGTGGTGTTATAAACCACCAGTGAGGCCATAGCTGATACTTCAGGATTGCATTTTAACCCTCACCCTCTTCTCCTTACCCTTCATGCTGCCCTGATGCGCGTGCTTTCTTCTCCGAGCCCTGACTTTGATCTGCTGTCCCACTGCAGTCCACCAGTGCTTCGTGCACATAAATCTGAAAGCCATGCAACATTAATCTGAAATTCGTGGTGCATAATTTAGGTCTAATGTGCTGCAAACAGCACAGTGGCTTGCTGGTGCTCTAGTAAATCATGTGCTGTGCATTCAGTCTTGAAATTCTCTGCCATTAATTGGACTATCATAATACTGGAATGTTGATGTTGTTTTACCTGCTTGAGCATTGTTGACTTTGAGCTTTTTTTTTTTTTTTTTCAATACGGCTTTTTCGGGGAGCTTAGAGAAAAGAAGTAGCGTTTTATACTTTTCTCATCCTTGTGCCTTTGAAAGCCCTGTCTTTCCCTGCTGTGATAAACCAGCAATATTGGCAACTGTTGCGCTTAAGCTCTTGCTACACAAGCTTGAAGCTAGCTGGGAAGGAAGTGAGTGGGAGGGCAAGTGGAGAGTGACTTATTTGCACTTTATATGTGTGATTGTGTTGTGTGAAGTCCTGGGTTTGCATGTTTTTACATGGTTCTTCAAAAGAGAAAGTCCAGTCACTGGAAACCCCCAAGATGAGCATATGGCTATAGAATGGCTTTACAGTTACAGAGAAGCTTTTACCCACAGCTGACGTTTATATAGAACCTCATAGTTTCATCCGGAAGGATCCCAAAGCACTTAGCTCACTGCTGAAACACAGCCAAGGCCAGGTTGGAACAAAGTGACTATTCTTGCAGTGGCATTGCCATGCCATGGAAATTGAAAATAGGATTTGGACATCCTTTTTGCAGTAGGAAATGCAGAACCTCTGCTTAGCAAGATGGAGTGTTGCTAGTATCTTGAAGCTGGTAGGGCCTAAGCTTTGTAACTTCTGTGAGTTTCCTTAATAATAGGACAGGGCTTTTATGTTATGTCTCTTCTGCAAAATGCTACCTCCCACAACCGTATGCTCTCTAACAGGAAGGTTACCTTTGTACAAAGTCAATTCCTAGCTTCTTCACCATTAGGGAATCTAAAAGGTGCTGCCTGCTTCTAATGAGGAAAGGAAGTAAGGTTGGGTCTTGTCCTCGTGGCAGAGCTTCCCCTTTGAGCAGTTTGGCATTGCTTGATCTATCTGTCCGCTTCCACAACAGCAACTTTGCTTTCCCCTAGAGACTTGGAGAAGGTGCCATTACCACTTAACATTAACAGCACTGATCTTTTTTTTTTTCCCCTCCCTTTTGCTTTGATTCACCATAGCTCTTGAGCCTGTTTTGCTCTGGTCTTCAGTGGCCTTCTGACACAGTTGCGATGTCACTTTGATAAAGTGTGGATACTTCAGAACTGAAGAAGCAAATGCAGATAGTAAATCTCCCGCAAGGAGGATAAATCTTGCCTAAATGTACCACAGCAACAGTTAGTGCAGTTAGTGTATCTGTTTCTAAAAGTCATTCCACTTGTAAGTGACCCAGAGCTGATTCACATTTATTTTGGTATTACTCAAGTGAAATCTGTGCATCTGGCCCAGGGAAACATTTTGTTCATTTTTTTTTCTGGGAAAAAGTCATTGTAAAAGATGAAGATATTGCTTCTGTTTCACTCCTCTGAAGCTCTGTGTGTTTTGTTCTGACCCTTTTAGAAACTATTAGCTTCCGAGCTGTGCTCACTTGGTGTTTCCAGAGTGAGGGAAACAAGTACCAGCATTGCTACTGTGCGAGTGGCTCGAATAACAATATAAAAAAAGAGAGCACAACAAATAAAAAATGCTCTGGTACAAGATTAGGCAGTTTAGATTTAGTACTGAAATATATAAGCTAGAGGGCATATCTGTGTGCCTCATCTGTTTACTGATCAGTCTCCATCTGTATCCTCTTTCTTGCTCCCTCCCTTGCTCGTTTAGACATACTGGCCAGAACTGGGATCGGCATAGCTTTTCCCTTGGAAATGTGTTTCCAATTACAGGCCCTGAAGGCACTCATTCTGATGAGAGATTAGAAAGTGACTTTGTCTCTGCTGCTCATCCCCTCCCATAATTTACCTAGTCCTATCTATGAGCAAAGAAGTTTGATGTGCTGCCTACTTTTCTTCTGGGTCTCTTGACAAGCAGAGATGGAATAGGTTAAACTCTGTAGCTTTGAAAGCAACAGCAAAAGGAAGGGTATGGTAGGCATTTTGAAATTGTGAATGTTGCAGGGGTTTTGTCGAGTTCTTATAATGCAAGAATGAGGAAGAGGTTCCAAATGAATTGCAAAGAAGTTATTTTTCAAACATGGGATAGTTGTATTATAGAATTTATTCTTATAGGAGGTAGCAACCAGAAGTATAATGACGTTCAAAAAGGCTTCAGAAAATATGTAGAGGACTGGGCCATGGACTGGGCTATTCTTCCTAGAGCATTTGCTGGTTTGCTCTCAGAAATGAGTACCAGGCTAGTGGCAGGCTTGGACAGGTTTCAAGGAGCAGGTCACCTCCTCCTCTCCTACTCTTGTCACTCCTAGTTTGCCCAAGGCAGACAGATGGATGGGTCTTGTTGAGAAAAGTGTAGTTCTAGAGTTAAGACTTGGTTCTCAGCACACTCAGGCTTTCCTCCCACATCAGGGATGGGTTACTGTTTAGCCTTGTCCAAAGTTCCTTTTTGCACATTAGTATCCAACCTGTAAAATGAGAATTATGGTACCAATTAATCTCTCAAATTCTTCAACAGATTATACAAATGGTTAATGCTTTTTAACACAATGCATTGTCATCCTTTTTCAGACATCAGGGAATCTACGTAGAAAAAATGCCTTCAGCATACATAGGACATGCCTATATAGGTCCTGTTGCTCAGTGAAATACTTATTTTTCTTTTGTATTATGCCATTTGTTCTTTCTTTCCACAGTTTCAGTTTTCTAAGATCTTTTCCATCCCAAAGTCTCTCCAGGACTCCAATCATTTGCATTGTCTGAGTCTGTTTCTCATACTCATTTTTTAGAAAAGTGCCAGAGCTGACCAACCACCATATTCCAGTTGAAAGCGTGCCTTGACATATGCAGTAGCATTAATACTTTTCTCAGTGGGTGAGATTCACCCACCTCTGAGAGAAATGACTCACACAAGGTCCAGGCACCACTTAAATCGAACGTAAGCTGTATTTTGTTGGCTTAGATGAGATTTTGCTGGAGCTTTGGCCTCGCACAGAGCCTCTGCACAGAAGCAATTTTTCACCAAGTATTATTTTTATGTCTTAACATTCCATTTACTTTTCGGCCTACTATAGAGGTACCTCAGAAAAAAAGTTTTCATTGATCTACCTAAAATAACCATAGACCTTTTCTTATCTGGTCATACCTGATTTTAAAACCCGGGAAGATATCTAAGGAGTACAGATTATTTTTCCCAAGATATACTACCTTTATCAAGACTGAACTCTTCCTGAGGACTGTCAGGGTTCTGCATGTCATTTTAGCTTCTCTGAGGATCATGTGGTCCTCATAGTCCAGACTATCATTTTGCATTATCATTATATGTTGATCTCTCATGATTGCATTCCACTGCTCAATGAATTAACTGATTGATTGCATGCATGGGTCATGCAAAATTCTCTGCAGTGCCTGACTGTTAAGCTGTCACAATATTAAGAGAATATCCATTATTCTTTCTTTTTTGCTTTCTGTCTTGTAGAGACACATTCTTCATGAGATCACTTTACCTCTCAACACAAGGCTCTGTAGGGTTTTTTTTTTAATGAAATTCTTTGTCAAAGAGTTTTTGCAAAGCAATTTATAAGAACATCCATGTGTGCCCATCTTATGTCCTGGAATCAGAAGTGAAAAACATGCAAAAAAGAAATGAAAAGAAGTTAGTGATGTATAGATCTGTTAACGATGAGGCTTGGTTAAAGTGTAACTACTTCTAACAATCCTCGTGGCAGACTGTAGAAACAAGATAAAAACCTGTGCAGTTCTTCAGTAATGACCTTAGTTGAACCTTGTGTGCTCCAGCAGTCCAGCTGACCCCCGACTTTTTCTCTTCCTGAAAGAGAACCATAATAACAAGCATTCTGTACATTTCTCCAACAGTAAAGGGCAAAGAGAATTATTATCAGTTTTTGTTTTACAGTAATGTGATGCCTTAAGGCCTGTTGGCACAATGATGTTCTAGCACATGGAAAATTCCAAACAGCATATTTTTTGCAGTCGCATTTAGCAAAAAACTATGAGGACAGGGAAAATTTGGTTTTCTTTTCTTCTTCTTCTTTCATATTGCATGATTAAACAGGCCTCCCTTTGGATGAAGGTGAAATCCCAGGGCAGCTGACATTAGAACACTTATGAAGGACGCCCACTAAAGAGCTGTCGGGGTGGTTTTGTTTTCATTCTATTTATTTTGTCCTTGAGGGCTTTGGAAGAACAAAATGTATTTTCCAAAGTCATACATAAGCCTGAGTAGCAGATTTGAGAAGGACACAGCCAGATATTGTGCATAAGTTAAGATGGGCAGAAACAAGAACATGTCCCAGAGACATGGGACAAGGTGGCCTTCTCCTCTACACTCTCTGCTGCACCCTATTCTATCCCTATCATCCTTGTGCAGGACATACACCACAGAGATGATAAAAGCTTGGAAATGCTACTTTCTGAAGAAGAGATTTTCAGAGTAGGGTAAAAAGGGATGGAAAGGATCCCTTCCCTTATTGCTTTTCCTGCCTCTGCTTTCCTATCACTTGATCCTCTTCTCCAGTGTGTATTCTGGATGGCTGACCACCCTCCCCAGGGCAGCAGTAATCAGCAAGCCAGTTGGGTAGAGATCCTCATGTCATCCTTCCTCCTCCTCCTCCTCCTCCTCCTCTTCCTCCTCTTCCTAACGGCACAGCCAAGCGCACGTGGGCGCACACACGTGCGCTGCTCCCCTTACAGTAGCTATCCCTTCAAATCAAGCGTTGAGTGGTGTATGGACAGTTCTTGGCACAACACCGCACTGGCTCTTGTGTAAGAATACGTTGCAAAACAGAAGCCACACACATGCACACACACAAAACAAACCTCTGAGTAGCAGAGTGAGTGAAGCTGAGAGAAAGCTGTCTTGTTACATCTAATTGAATCCCTCAACACCCTTAAGTGACACCTCTCTTGCTTACACATACAGGAAGTTTACTGCACAAATGCTATTAAGCTGCATCTAAACTAATTTAGCTGGTGGAGTGGGTGGACAGAATCCTTATTTCTTTTGAGGAACTGTGCATCACTGATTGTCTGATAAATGTGCACTAATACTCCACTTTTTAAAGGGAATGAAAGGAATGACCTAATGTCCAGTCTCATGTCAGGAGTACAGAGAGGCAGCTGTTTCACAACAAGACAAATATTTTACTCTGGAGAAAAGAAGAGCATAACACAACTGTTTAACGGTGAAGGGGTGAACTCATGGTGGCAGAGTAAAATTATATTAGTTGGAAGGACATAAATTCTTGCAAAATCCTTGGAGGATCTTTAGTGACAAGCAGTTGTCAGGCCTGTGTGCTTAGGTTCCCCATCCATAACACTGATTGCTGTGTTACCCTACCTACCAAAGACCACATTGATCTTGTTAGATCTGGTCCCTGCTTAAATCCATCAGGCTCCACATGCAGTGGCAGACAGGCAAAACCTTAAATTTGTCATAAACCTTAGTAAAGAGAAGCAGAGGATTAGGGGATAAGGATCAGTGCTGTTACGACCACTCAAGAGTTTTAAGAATGACTTCATAGGCTGTTGCCCCAAAGGCAGGTGACTGAATCCTTTTGTAGCATCTAATGAAGAGCAAGTGAATAAGCTCAATTCTTGCCATGTCTTTGTGTAGCAGGCTGCTGAGTATACTGTTCATTCACATGATGGAAATTAGTAATATTACTGTGAAATGCAACCCTATCTTAGAGGAGCAGCTCTCAAAAGAGGTGGTGGAGAAAGGGTCCTAGTGTTGAGAGATGGAAGCAAGGTGATGCTTCTCTCCATTATTATGAATTCATTATACCATTATTTAATTCCCTGGAAGCTTTTAAGAGCTTAACCTCAGTTACTTACGGGAAACTAGCAGGTTTGCAGATAGAAAGCAACCTAGTGTGATACCAATAAATCCTCAGTTAGTCTTGAATATGGAGACTGGGTATTCTATTGGCAAAACATTAGCCATGCCTCAGCAGAGAGGTTTTCTGCACTGTGGTCATAAAGACCTCTTGGTTTGCATCAAGGCAAGAAACTTGGGATGTTATTATCCAGCTGCTTTCCAAGAAACCATACTGTGTTTTGTAGAGGAACAAGTACAGTAGCTTGCTAAAACCTGCCCTTAGGCAGAGTGATTCTCATCTTGACTGAAACTTGGCTCAGATGACCCTACAAAGGCCTATGCTAAGAGGAAGTAGAAATGTTATATGGTGGGGAATATAGTCCTTGGCTGATCTGTTCTTCCAAGGGAACTGGATCTGAGTCTGGTGGTTTCACACAACAGTTGAGCTGGATCTCTTTTCTAATAGTTATTAGTGAGTGAGCTGTCCTAAGCAGATGTGTGGCCTTCGTTGCCCTAGTATATCAGCACCTCTCAATCTTTTTAATGCATTGTCAGAGCACCTCAGGCGTGCAGGGAAATAAAATTACTCTATTTCACAGATGGGCAACAGGAAAATTGATGGTTAAATCCTTACAAGGATACAGGTGGCAAAGTCTTGCCCAACTGCCACTCTTGGCTCCTAAACCAAATCTTATTCTTTGATGCTCATTTCAATATATAGAAATATGCAGCCATTTCTGTAGAGGCAGGTGTGATTTAGCAGGCAGATTTTGGTTGTGTCCCAGTTCATGAACCCCTCCCCTCATTCCAGTCCTTCATTAACCTCTCTGCAGCCTCCCCTCTCAGTCATGGAGTGCACTAGCCGCCGCAGAGTTCACCTAGCAGAGAAGGTGCCCAGAGGCTGATTTTGAGCTGAGTCTCCAGGCAACAGGAGTAGAATCGCAGTTCGGGAGGCTGTGGGGAAAATTGTGAGGCAGTTCCTAATTATAATGGTTGATAATTGAAGCTGATCAGTGCTGTGTGACAGGGACACCATAGTAAAGGGAAGTTGCTCCTACACTGTATGATTCTCATTCACTCTACTGTATCTCTTAGGCTCCCTCAGCATTAGAGAACTCAAAACGGTGTAGAGAAGAAGGGCAGAAAATATGATGTGAGACGCTGCAAGTCTTGAGCTAGCAGGACTGGCTAAAAATAAAAGTGAGGTCTTTATAGCCTGTGAAGAAGATGAAGAAGAAGAAGAAGGAGAAGCTGTTAAGAGGGGATTTAATTGAGTGTAAAATCCTAAATGGTATAGATAATGCCAAGGCAGGTAACTGTTCACAGACTGGCTCAGGGAGAGGGCAGGCAGCTGCAAAGGAAATGGGTTCAGCTCAGCTTATCTGACAGGACTTATTCTTGCACACTGTACAGGTGCCTGGGACAGTGAAAAGTAAGAGGAAGGAGCTTAGTGCAACACTGGTGAAAGGATGCACCAAGGGGAACAGAAAACCAGGGTTATATCGAATAGATGATGAGAAGACAGATGATCTAGTTACAAGCTAGGTGCTTCCTTGTCTGTACCATACGTGCACAGCACAGAGGCTGGATTGTCTTGAACCAGTTAAAGCCGCAGAGGTAATGTTAAACCCTTGCCAGTACTGTAATCACAGTGCAGCATGAGACGCCCCAATTAAGAATTTTTACATGTCTAAATAACGCTTCCAGAGTGTATAATTTGATCTTTCCAGTGCCCTTCAAGAATAGTAGCAAATATCCTCAGTGTCCTGCAAGGAGAAGGCAAGGCACAATGAAGGGACTTGGCCAGCCTATTGCTATGTCATTAGTGTCAGGAGAATCAGATTTCCCATGTGACATGGAACAAGTGACTCCCCCTTGCCCGTGAAAGTGTGTGCCACATCTATGCCAGAAACCAACCCCGGGGTTGCCTCTGCTCATTGTTCTGAGTGCTTTGCCAGGAGTAGGGAAAGGGATAGTGAAATTGGAGGCCCCTGTATCAAGAAAAGCCCAGGTCTTCTCCCAGGTTGCTGCTCGTTATTTAGCAGTAAGCAGCAACCTTTGCAGGTCCGCCTGCTTGGGCTGAAGGCACTGATGCAGCTGATGGACACAGTGAAATCCTCACTGCCCTCTTAAGCAGCGAAGCAGGTGCAACTGCCCGCACCCAAGCTCCCCTGTGAGAGACAAATACATGGATTTTGCACAGTGCCTTCATGCTCCTGACTGGTATTCCTGGCCCAAGGAGGGCCAGGTGGCATCGCCCAAGACAGGAGCTCCTCTGTGCTCCTTCCAAGCTATTGAGACACATGGTGGGCTCATGCCTGGAAAGCTGCAAGGGACCTATTTTGCTTCCAAATCAGTGAATGCCTGAGATTGCGCATGAGGCACTTCATCTTTGGAGATTTGGAATAAGGCCTCAGTCTGATGTAGATTACCTGGTTAATCCTTTTCCCAGGGAAAGGAGAAAAATTAGTGAGGATGAGAGCAGGGCAGCATTTCCTCAGGAAGGAATATCCATCTCTATTTTAGACTTTTTTTTTGCCTGTATTCACAGAAGAAATCTTGGAATTACCACCAAAAATAGCCTAAAGGCTCAGAAACCTTTTCCTCTTTTTTGCTTTCTCTTTCTTCTTTCTGCCTCTCTGGTTATGTTTTGGAAGCAAGAACTGGCAGTGATATTGGTAACATATTTTAACCTAGTCCCAGCTCTGAAGGTTACAAAGTAAGGGAAATATTACCAAAACCAGGCAAGGCTTCATTGGGAAGATTTTCAGCATTAGAAATGAGAATGAGGATGGGAGAGGGCTATAAGGGGAATCTGTGTAAGGAGGGAATGTATTTAATAACTAAGATATAAGAAACTGGTGCAATGCCATGTCTTTGCAGTAATTAGAACAGATTATGGTTTTTTGGGGGGAAGGCAGTTTTTTGCTAAATCACTGAGAAATGGCTTCTGAAAATGTGATGGATGTAATCTGCAAGCATTTACCATATTCTCTCTTTAGAGAGAATCATGAGAAGAATAAAACATTTAGCTACTGAAAAAAGAGGGGACATACAAACAAAACAGTCCTCGAATGCTGTTTAGCTTTTTCATGTCTCCTGGGAATCAGCTGCTGCTTTCAGTCTAATTTTACCTCCTATTGCTCTGAGCTAAACTTTCCATTTATATGAGGAAAACTGGAGTCAGGAGGATTACAAGCACCTCCGCTTTTGATTTTTAATAAAAAGCGAACATTTACTTCTGAACAGTAGCAGCAAGAAAGGGAATTAAATCTGAGGAGAGCGAGTTGACCTTTGGGAGCTCAGGAAGGCTGCCCGCGCAGGCACACTCACATGCAGTGAGCCTTTCCGTCTCCCCTGCGCACTCCTTTTCCTGACACACTGCTCTCTGTGTGTACACCGAAGTCCATATACGTGCTTGTGTTGCCATGCACTGTTGCATGCTCACAGATGGCCTCATTTGAAGGTGCATATGTGGCTGTTACGCCCTTTCCCTTGATTCTTTTACATATAAACCGCAGGGCTGTAATCGGCTGTTCAAAAGCAGAAATGGGATCCATGAAAGTGGTTTTAAAAATATTAAAATCAAGAGTATATTTGAGGCCTGTCTTTTTGCTCCCTGCTTTGATAATGTGCATTTACAAGCTTCCATCTGAAACCACAAATGCTAGAAACTTAATGTTTGTATTTGAAAGCAGGAATGCCTCTGGTTGATCATCCAACTTCAGAAGCTGGGCCTCTGAGGGAAAAACCTACCCACATATTCAGAGAGCACTGATAAAATCACAAATGTAGGCAATATCAATGGAAACTGAAATTACAGAAGAGCTGGCTAGGGAATCCCCACGCTGATGTTCTTGCCGTTGTGTTCTCTAACCCCGCACAGGCTAGTGCTTTCTGATCCAGTAGCAGGAAGGGAAAAGAAATTTCTGTATTCTCACTGAATATTTATGCTCCTATGACAACTGTGTGCCAATACAGTCCTGGTAGTAGTACCGTAGTGGAGCATTTCCCAAGGAAGAATAACGCAGGTGGCACCAGAGAAGCAAGTGTATGTTGTTTGTATAGACAAATGCTGAAAATGGACTTGCCTCCT
Source organism: Crypturellus tataupa (assembly GCA_034781795.1). NCBI lineage: Eukaryota > Metazoa > Chordata > Aves > Tinamiformes > Tinamidae > Crypturellus > Crypturellus tataupa. The sequence goes on from JAWLRI010000031.1 coordinate 8,588,466, forward strand.
TGCAACCCCTCCTCACTCCTTCCTCCAAAAACATACTTAAAATTAAAAATACAGCAGATGTATTGCTTTGGTTCCCTTGATAATACTCAAATTACAGGTGGGGGGTGATGGGGTGCTCTGTCAAAGCCAACCTTCTTTGTGCATCTTTGTGCACATCTTACCATTCTCATCACGTCAAGTGCTCTGATCATTCTGTCATTATGTATGGGCAAACAGACATCTAAGAAACAGGAGCTACTTTCTTCATCATCATCATCATCATTGTCTAGCTGTTGTTTTTCCCCACTGATGAAGCAAAGCGCACAGGAAATTAAGGACAAGGATAATGAATTCACCAATACGTTATAGATGTTGGCACCAACTAGGAAACAGCTTTCCGAACTTGATAACTCTTGTGTTCATTTAAACAAATTAACCTGTATTTGCACACAGCATTCAGTCACATTTGGGTTTTGCATTTGGGGAACAACGGGGGAGACCCTATTCGGGCAATATAAAAGCTATAAATTGTAGTCCTGGGAAACAGATTGTGTTAGCCTAGTAGTGGATTCAGCATGTGCCTTGAATTGTAAAGGCTGGCGGTGAGTTCAAATCCCCATGGGGGTCCTGTTTTTATTAGAAATACTCCATATCTTTTATTCTTTGTGTCAAATGGATCACTACACTTCCCGCACTTTATTATCTTTATCATCCAAAAATACTCTGCATTTAATGAAAATACTTAAACAACTCTTCAAGGAGAAAAACATAATCCTGGGTACTACTTTTCAAAATGGTCTCAATATCTATCCCTGTCAGAGTGCGTTGAGGCTGTCAGCTCTGTGCAGGAGCCTCATATGTTATGGCCCTATGCTGCGTTACAATTAATTTTTCTGCAGAATTTGGTATAATCTGGAGAATGGGCTTGCTTAGAATGCCAGTTTGGCTGCCACTTAACATCAATTTTATACTGATGTAACTTTATTGAAGTTAGTGGAGTAATAGTGGTTTTCAACAGAGGTAACTGAAAATTAAGTTAGAGCCTTTATGTTCCATTTTGTTATTCTCTATGTGTTTATGATGGTGTCTTCTACAATGGGTCTGCTACAATGCTGGAACAACCAGGAAGGCATCCTCTGGCTAATTTAAGGCCTACAGTTTCTTCCAGTCAAGAGTCAAAGGCTGCATTATCTTGTGACTAAATTACATTCTCATGGTGAGTTCAAATTCTGCAGATGCGGCCCTTGTATTGCTGGAATTTCTTCATGTTTGTTTCCACTCACACGAACCACAGAATCACAGAACGGTTGAGGTTGGAAGGGACCTCTAGAGATCATCTAGTCCAACCCCCCTGCACACCCAGGGACACCCAGAGCACGTGGCAC
>JAWLRI010000031.1:8589929-8703868 GCA_034781795.1 Crypturellus tataupa
GTCAACCTGTCGTCCACCATGACGCCCAGGTCCTTCTCAGCAGAGCTGCTCTCCAGCAGGTCAGTCCCCAGCCTGTAATGGTGTCTGGGGTTGTTTCTCTCCAGGTGCAGGATTTGCACTTGGCCTTGTTGAATTCCATGTGGTTTCTCACCGCCCAGTTGTCCAGTCTGTTCAGGCTACTCTGGATGGCAGTGCAGCCCTCTGGGTGTCAGCTACTCCTCCCAGCTTCGTGTCATCTGCAAACTTGCTGAGAGAGCACTCTGTGCCTTCATCCAGGTCATTGATGAATAAATTGAACGGGACTGGACCAAGGACTGACCCTTGGGGGACACCGCTAACCACAGGCCTCCACCTGGACTCCGCACCGCTGATCACCACCCTCTGAGCTCTGCCATCCAGCCAATTCCCAATTCACCGCACCGTCCACTCATCCATCCCACACCTCCGGAGTTTGTCCAGGAGGATGTTATGAGGGACAACAAGTTTGGTGGCTTGTTTTGATCCCTGGTCTATACATGTATATGCATAGGCATTTATATTTATAGGCATATGGGTGTGCAAGGGCTGCGCGAGGTAAAGGAGAGACCTCTGCGCCCGCGACGGGTGCCATCCTCATGCAAGTCAATGAGGGCCCAGCCCCGCCAGGCTGAATTTCGTCCTGCGACACTATAGTGAGCAACAACCTCCCTTTCTTTTTGGCCAAAGGCTGTATAGCATCTCCATGGCGACTCAAAAGCTTAATGTATTCCCGCTGATTTAAGTGATTAATTCTCCGGAGTGGCAAGGCCAGTGCTGGAGCAGGTGCAGCTCTGCCTTGCTGTAAAAACCTCCAAACCAATTTGTTTTCTCATGACCAAGATGCCAAATTTCATGCCATCCCCACCAGTGGCAGAACTGCTCAGGTGCTTGATTTTGGGGTTTTTAATTTATTCATTTTTAATCTCTAATCTGGGCAGCACCTGATGACTGTGGAGCGCAGCAGCGTGAGGCAGAGAGATGGTGGGGAGGAAATTCAAAAAGAAAGAAAAGAAAAGGGGAAAAAACACCCTAGGAAACTTGCTGGGAGTGGTTCCCTGTATGTCCTTGTGCTCCACAGGAAAAAGCAGCCGGTGGCTGCTCGAGCACCAGCCTGTCCCCTCATTATGTGTAGGCTAATGCTATATATAATGAATAACGCTGCTTGCAATTACACTCTTTGCAGGCCTCTGATGAAAGTGCTTTAGAATTATTATACATTCATCTCTAAGTAAAATAAAATCTACTGGAGCAATATTTTGCTCTTTTCTTCTCTGGGTAAATTCCACATCATTTATTACACTCTGTTTGTACATATTTCCCAAGTATATTCTTTCCTTGAAAAATTCATATTTAAAATGCCATGTAAATAAAGCAACCCCTACAAATATTTGCGGAGGAGCTAAATGTGGTGCTTGGCGTTATTAAAGCATCAAAACTATTAGCGCTAGAGACAGCCTGCACTGTTCACAGGGCATGAATTTCAAGGGCTGATTGGGATTTAACGGCTGCTTAAAGATCGAAGGTGCCAGGACCAGGCCACAAGGCTCAGGTGTCCCCAGGAGGTCATCCCTGCAGCGGCCAAGTCTTTGGTGGCCTTCAGCTCATCCCTGTGTCCAAACATCCCATCCGAAAAATGGGATATCATCATTGTAGGACACAGCCAAGAGGCTTCCCCCACCCTGCACATAAATCAAGATAAGCCAAAATAAGCAGCCAGGCTGCTGGCACAAGGGGTCACACCCTGCAGGTCCCTCCAGTCTCTAACACCCCTGAGCTGCGTTTCTAGCGGTTTGCCGCAGTGCCCAGCACGTCGCACCTCATCTGTCCCAGCCAGGCAGGAGAAAAATACCAAAAGTAATGGCATTTGAAAGGAAATTTCTTGAGCGACGCTTTAGAATTTCCCTAAACAGTTTGTTTTCATTTCAAAATATTTTTATGTCAGCTTTACTCAGCCTCTGCCCGGGGCTAGTCCCTGCTCTGCAGCAGCCCCATGATTCTGTTTGGGGCTTCCTAAGCAAACTACTGCAAAGTTTTTGGTACCATAGAGGGGATGTTTTTACTTTCCTCTCAGGAGGAAAAAAATGAATTTCTTCCAAAATAAATTGTCTTAAAAAAAAAAAAGAGAGAGAGAGAGAGAGAAGAAAAAATAATTACAGAAATGGGTTTTTGGCTCCAAATCTAATTTCCACACCAGCCCACACCGAGTGTGCTCCCCACGGCCCCACGCTCAGCCTTACCATGTCCTTCACAGCATGGTGAGACTTGACAAACACCGAGACAACCTACAAGAAAAGCAAAAAAAGAAAAAAAAAATGGTGCATTTTCCATTTTCCGGGACCATGGGAGGACTTATTTTTTCCAATCTTTTTTTTTTTTTTTTTTAACTAAGTAAAAAGGCCGCACATACCTTGTCCCGCTCAAAATGAATCGCGTCGCTGGCACACGGGACACGGCCTTCCTCCCAGTTGGCAGCGGTTTCGAAGTTGGTGTTTGGCAGCCACTGTTTGTAGCCCGCAGTGGCGGTGCCTGAGAGGAGCAAGGACACCCGCTGCCACCCTCGCAGTGACAAGGGGGCAGAGCCGGGGACAGCACCATGTCCCACGTCCCTGGGCCTGGGCCTTTTTAGGCTAGATCAGGGGATTTTCTGCCTAGGAAAAACCTCTATGCAGCACTTCAGTTTAGCTGCATCCCAGTCCTCACCTCCTCCCAGGACCTCCTGGTGCAAGGGATTTTTCTAGGATTAAGGGATATTCTTGAACACTCCTTCCCAGGTGGAAAGAAAAATAAAAGGACAAAACCTTCATAGATAAGGATAAGGCAACAAGAATAACGTGTGAGCAGGTATCTAAGCTTAAAGTTCAGTGCCTTAAGCTTAAAGTTCTGAGGTTGGGACCTCAATACACTAGTCCCCAGTGAAGGATGCAGAACCACACATCCTTGGTGTCTCTAACCGGTCTGAAAGGAGCAAGGAGAGCCAGGGGCTGTGGGGATGGGATGAGAGGAGAAGGGGGGGCTCCGGGGGGCTCAAGGTAGGTGCTGCATGTACTGCCCAAAAGGCCGCCTGCTTTCATGCACTTGGGTTCGTGGGTGGGAATGCAGCGGTCTCCCGCCGCGGGATCTGCCCTCGCTCACATTGGTTCCCTCTCTAAGCGCCTCTGTTTGCACAAGAGCTTCTGAAAACTGCATCTCCAAACCTGACATTTTCCAGGCTTGGCTTCCACCTGAAGATGAATCTCTAGCGGTCTGAAGTAAATGGCTTTGGGCAAGTGAGTTATGAGAGAGAGAAGAGGAAAAAGAATTATTTACTGTTAATATGGTTCATCTTCTTATGGGAAAAAAAGAAAAAATAAAGGAAATACAGCAAAATACAAAGTGGTTCTGGAGGGAATGAGGTAGCAGAGGGGGAGGAGGTCGGTAGTGCTCCAGTGGGAGAGCTGAGGTGGCCATGGGGACAGAGGGGCCACCTCGCCCACCGCCCTTCACTATCCCTCTGCAGGTAGGTCCTCTCCTCTCCGGTTGGGCTACCATGGGTATCCCCCCTTCACTGGTGAGGACAGCAATCGGCAGGAGGAGAGGAAAGGCAGACACAAGGGGGTCCAGAGGGCCATGGCAGATGGAAGAAGGTGTAAAGGAGAAAGTCTGCTTGAGTAAGTGCTGGGGAGGTGATTTGGCTGGTGTAGGCTAAGTAGGCTCTGTGGAGGCTTTATCAGCAGGTAATGATCTCCTCTGGACCCTAATCACACATTTGTGCTGTCTGACTCTGCTAGGGGCACTGCTGACACAACTTGTTGTATATAGCCAGGTCCAGACTAAGGGGTAATCATATATTTTTAACTTGAGCCCTAAGGCATGAGCAGGCGCTGGAGCCAGCATGTGTAGGCTGGAGCAGAGAGGAGAAGCTGGTGAGGAGCAGAGGGGCTTCCTCAGTCCCATGCTGGGCTGAAAAATTGCCTGCTGAGGGCAAGGCGTGGGTGAGGGTAGGGGTGTCCCCTAAAATGTCTGAAAACTCTTTTGCTAATGGTAACTAAAGATCCAAGGCTTTCTCCAGTTGTCAGTCACTAAAAAGAAAGACCTCTCTGTTCTTTGACATATGGTTTTTACCATGTAAAAGACTCACCTGGGTAATAGACTCTGCACTGCCCAGCCTCTCCAACCCCCTTCTGCACACCCACCCTTAGCCAGACTCGGACCATCCCCAGGAAAAGGTCTGACCCAGTGGGATCCTTCACCTCAGCCTCACAGAACAGTTGAGGTTGGAAGGGATCTCTAGAGATATCTAGTCCAACCCCCCTGCTCAAGCAGGGACACGCAGAGCACGTGGCACAGGGTGGCATCCGGACAGGTTTTGAAGATCTCCAGAGAAGGAGACTCCACAGCCTCTCTGGGCAGCCTGTTCCAGGGCTCTGTCACCCTCACAGGAAAGAAGTTCTTCCTCACATGGAGGTGGAACCTCCTGTGTTTCAATCTGTACACATTATCCCTTGTCCTGTCACTGGCCACTGCCAAGAAGTTTGGCTTCATCCTCTTTCCATTCTGCCCTCAGCTACTCATACATATTGATCAGATCCACTCTGAAACTAACTTCTCTTTTTCAGGCTAATCAGGTCCAGCTCACTTTTAGTCTTTCCTCATAAAATCGATGCTCCAGTCCCTTAATCACCTTTGTTGCTCTATGCTGGACCCTCTCTAGAAGTTCCACGTCTCTCTTCACAACCTCCCTGAACTCAACAGGCCTGAGTGCAATTTCCAGTTTCCTTCTAGCTGGGTCCTTAAGTGGAGCATCCCCTCCTTGATACTCCTTGACGGGAAGAGGACCCCTACAGCTATGAAGATCAGACTGGAAGAGCTGCTTTCAAAGCTGTGGCCACCGAAAAAGTGTAACTTTAGAATCAAAAAAAAATCCTAAATCTTTAAAAACTAATTGCAAGTCGCTCTGCCCAAGCTGTGGTTGACTGTGTCCTTCCAGCTGTGGTGAGAGGCAGAGATTAACGGGAAGGTCTCTGGGAAGGCAGAGGTTAATGCTCTGTCAGAGAGACTTGCTGTCCCCATTGTGCACACGCCTCACGGTCCCCGCAGGGCTCGCACAGACGGATGCAGCGTAAGGGCACTGCCAGCGGCTCTGCTCTGCTCGGCCACCGCTGGCAGAGCCCGGCCGAGCATGCCGGGGCCGACGAGGTTAATCTGCTGTTGTCCGAGCTCTGCAAAGCTCTTTTCCCACGGAGCTGTGCTGATGCATTCCTGCACCTTCTACATCCCTGGAAATATCAGCGTGCTATTTAATCAGCCTCGTCTCCGGGGAATCGCAGTCCTTGAACATCAAAGCTACATTCATATTCAACAGAAAATGGATCCTGCAGTGCAGAGCTGCTGGCTTCAAATAAGAGCAGAAAAACCCGAGCGACAGAGGTGCAGCAAGAGCGATACATAAATCAGAGTCTGAGCACCCAAGCCCGTTCCCCTTCCAGCTCTTTGTCCAGCTGGAAATGCACATTTCCATTTGCATTACAAATACCCCTTAAGCGACAGAGCCAGCAGCTCTGCTCCAAAACAGGCTGCCCAACGCGCACCCAAGAGGGCAAAACCATTGAGCAGCCCCTGCCATGTTCTCCACCGCCCACGGACCCCAGTGTTACTCACCAAGGAGCTGCAGAGAGCCCAGGAGGAAAAGCAGGTTCTTCATTTCGCAGCCCGCTGCCCGCACTCGCCTTCACGGCCTCAGCCCATCGGACCTTGGACTGCCCGCAGGCACGTGATGGGCACAGGGAGAGGAGTGAACCAGCACCGGGGCACAGGGTTTCCTGTGGGAAACGGAGCCTTGGATGGCACAAAAGCCCATGCAGGCATCTGCATGGAGCTTGGGAAAACCACTGGGGAATGAGATTTGTGGGACTTTCCTGCACCCCATTTTCCCTGGTTAATTACTTCATCATTTGCACCTTAATTCCTCTCTTCTCTCGTCTAGTTCCGTCTGGGATCTGCTATAGTGCAGTGACAGCAAGCAGCCCGCACTCAAATCAAGCATTTCCCCGTGTTGCTTCTGCTGTTGCTTCTGGTGTGCCTGTTACCTTATCTTCTCCAGTACTGGTCTCAGTGAGTTTGCAAGGGGCTTGCTCAGAGGACAGTGGTTCCCAGGCACAGCTCTGGGAACTCTGGACACCAACTGAGCTCCTGCCTATGCAGTGTATGCTGTTGCAGGGCGGCCTGAGCCTCTGTGCAGTGTGAGCTTGTGCCACCAGCTGGGATCACAGCTGGAAGCTCCCAACTTGTTCCTTGAAGGAGATGGCATATCTCCCAACTGGTCACTGCACATCCCAGGAGACACAGAGAGCTGCATCTTTGGGAGAGGAATGAATGTGGGGAGGGGGAGAATAATTATAATTTCACATATAAAACAATCATCTGGGCCTGATTATACTGTGTGGGAGCGAGGCAGCAGAGGAGGCTATAGGCAGTCCCTGGAGAACGAGTTGCTGGAGTCCAGTAGCACCCAAAAACTCATAATCAAGGATTAGGAAAGGGAGGAAAGGGAACAACAAGATCAAAGCAAAAGCCATCACCAGGTGCAAACTGCAAGAGTTTCCCAGAACCCAAGAAGAGGCTGGAGAAGTGCTTGGAAGGACCTCAGGAAACCCATGGGAATTGGTGCTTTCCTCCCAAAGCCGCTGACTCCTTCAACGCGGTGCAATCTCCCACCTCTGCAGAAAGCAGTTGATGGGGAAAAGTAGCCACGGCCTCCCCTGCTCAGGAGCTTTGCTTGGCCTCAGGGGTCTAACCCTGCAGCACTGGGAATGCGGCCTTCTGCCCCATCCTCTGCTCCATCAGGCTACTCTGAGGAGAGGAAACCCCCTCGGCATCAACTCTCTGCCTGGGCAAGAGCCAAAATTCCGTCAGAGCTCCCCGTGCAGGCAGCCTCCTGCCAAGAGATGTCCTGGATGTGAGAGGCTCTCATCTCATTACCACTTGCAAATCTGGCCCTGGGGACGTGCTGGCCGAATGCTGGCTTAGGGAAACAGCCTGAGTTTAACAGACAACATGAGCTGGGGAGGGCAGGAGGACATCAGGTGATAAAATCCTGGGGCTACAGCTTCGGCTCCATCTGAAGAAAATGAGCTTCCGTGCGAGCGCTCGGCCTGGGCACGTGCTCCACTGGAGGTCGAGCCCGCACAGCGCCCGTGGACGCGTCACACTGGCATCCAGACAGCAGCCCCGTGGCGGGTGAGGGGCACCAGGCCGCTCGTGCAGGCAGAGCTTGCTGAGACCCTTCCAGCCGCCGAGCCCTGCTAGCGATGCAGTCCCTGGGAAGCCATTAAGCACACGGAAAGAAATCTGCTGCCTAAAAACATTAGGCGATAAAAACATGGCCTCAGTCAGAGCTAGACGGGAGCAGTGGCAGCAGAGTCGCACCCAGCGCCTGCTGCCTCCAATCCTTAACCGTTCGGAGGATGTGTGGTCTAGGGTTAGGCAGCCCATGGAACCATTACTCCAGTATCGCACACCTGCCCTCAAAGTGGCCAGCTTCCAGCTGCAACCACATGGAGAATAATGTCCCACATGGATTTTTTTTTCTATTTAAGAAAAGGAAAAGGTCCAGCTGCAAGAGCATATTTTATGCTTTTGTGGCTGTTCTCTGGTGTTAGAAGGGCCATAGGCCCATTCAGAAGAACCACGGGCTGCTCAAAAGAGCTACAGCTGCATGCACAGTCAGTCCATGATCATAGAATCAGAGTGGCTGAGGTTGGAAGGGACCTCTAGAGATCATCTAGTCCAACCCCGCTGCTCCAGCAGGGACACCCAGAGCACGTGGCACAGGGTGGCATCCAGGCGGGTTTGGAAGATCTCCAGAGAAGGAGACTCCACAACCTCTCTGGACAGCCTGTGCCAGGGCTCTGTCACCCTCACAGTAAAGAAGTTCTTCCTCATATGGAGATTAAACTTCCTATGTTTCAACTTGCACCCATTACCCCTTTTCCTGTCCTCAGCCACCACCCAGAAGAGCCTGGCCCCAAAGTTTCCATCCAAAAACGGTTTTGCCTGTCAAAACAGACTACATTGGGTATATTTGATTTGATGGGTGGAACTGTCAAAAGCATCTAAATGACTAAGGCATCTGTTTATAAAGCAATCAGATATGTAGCTGCATCCTGTGAGATGCCATGGAGAAAGACTTTGGTATGGAATGACAACAGGACCACGAAGTGTCCAGGATGGCTAATAGTTGTTGAGGTCCATGCCATCATGCTTTTAGTGCTGCTGTTGGAGCTGACTCTTATCGAGTTTAATCCTTTCATAGCCACGTCAGATAAAGTGCTGAGCCTGATCACGGTGTGCACTCAGTGTTTGTGTGGATCCTTAAATTCTGATAGGTATAGAAAGGTGAAGAAAGAGACCAGAGTGCAATGCTTCACTGTCGCACTCTTGCAGTATATTTGTGCAGGTGAGAGGGCCTATTTATTTATTGTGGTGAATGACTCAGAGTTTTGTTGTTGCTAACGCTTTATGGGAGTCTATGTTTCACCTTCCAAAGAGAGATTTGCCCTCTTTGCTAAGAACTGTACACATAGAATTTTTTTTTCTTATAGTGGGGAGTACAATAACTGGTGTCTCCATTCAGGACTGGGTATAAAAATACCATGAATTCTACTTCTTTACCTTCAGAGTATTGTTATTTCTTCTTTCAAAATTCAGAGAAAAGGGTATTCCCAGAGCAACTTTTGAATGACTCCAGCCTTATGACTGTATTGCTAATGGTGTTTTGTTTTGTTTCTAAACAGCATGGTTTTCGTTTTGCTCAACAGCATTTATTTTTTGAGGATTGCCTTCTGCTTATTACATTATAATATTCTGTTTCTCAAACTGTTCAAACATTTTTATCAAGTCATAACATAGAGGTATTGCTGATACAGTTTCGTTTCAAGCTGGGTATCAGAGTCATTCAAAATTTCTGAAAGCCTCCTAATGAATGTGATCAGTGTTTCAGCTAGCAACAGACATGTATTCAGTCAGTTTACATCTTGTTCCACATTTTTTGTTGCAAACATTAAACATGGCAATAACAAAGTTCTGGTAATCTTTCATACTGGACAGAACCAGTCAAAATCAGGATGCAACTGTTGGGAAAATGCCCATTGAAAAAGAAGCCTATGTTTTTCTTGAAGTTTGGAAACCTTTGTGTTCTCCGGCACAATTCACTAGAATTGATTTGGCAAATTTGGAAAATTTTCCACCTTCTATAGCTGAGTATTGACTTTTCTGTTCTGTCCAGCATGAATTGGCAGAAAGGACTATATTTACAGCTAACACTGAGAAATGACAATTAAGTAGTGTACTGCTTGCTAAGTAATGAAAGCATCAGATAGTGTGTTCTCGCAAATTGCCATTCACGACCATTCACAAGTGGTTGCATTAGGTGTTTGGGTATTTTCTGTGGTTGTTCATGAAGACTTCTTTTTTTTCCAGAATACAAACTGTCATTCTGATGAACTGAAATAACCGTTCTTGTCTCTGAGGGAACGCATTCACAGTGTGGCCTTCAGTCCAGCCTATATCTGTGAACAGCAGCTTTGGTTACGCTGGGGGTGCTTTTCCTCTCTTATCTCTGTATTTAAGTCTTAAGTCTAGTGATAGCATGACAAATGCTAATGCTGCTAGCAGTAGCAAAACTCTCCAACTAATCTTCTAGTCTGTCTTGGGGTTGTATTTATAGCAGGAAGTGAGTAATCTAGCTGTGCATTTACTCCTGGCCTTTGGCTTAGGAGAGAGAGAGGGGAATTGGATGGGTATGTAGCAGTGACATGCTGCTGGGCTTCCACCTGTGGCTGAAGAGGACAGGTCTTGGGGCTGAGCATCCCTTGCTGCTCTGGGCACACCAGGGCTGAAGGATGATGTCACGCCAGCTGTGGGCAGCTGCTTACGTTACCACTCTGCCATTCCTGATGAATGGAGAGTGGCTGTCGGATGCCAACCCCAGGCCGTGCCTGTACAGTGCAGCCTGGGGCAGGCAGTTTTCGTTGGGTCTATGTTACTGGGTATTAGACTCCTTTCAAATCATGGCTGATCAAAGTGCTGGTAATTTGTCCTGCAAAGATGTCCTGCAATGCTGTCCTTGTTTTGTTTCTCTTTATCAACTTCTTGCTGCCCCTCTTCTCATGCTTCTCTTGCTTCCCCCTTGGCTCCCCCTCCACAGCCCCATCAGTACACGTAGCCCAAAGTTTCTGCTGTGTCTTCATTTCTTCCATGTAGATCAATTCAGCTTGTCCTGGCCAATTTACACTGCTGACTGGCCTCAGCAGCCCACGTCCTTGTCATTGCTTTCCTGAATTAAAAATTAAACCATGCTGGATGAGCAGTGGGGAGGATTTCCACAGGTTTTCAACGGAGACTATTGACAAGTTCCCATCCCCCTACCTCCCATCCCAACCATCAACAGCAAAAGAAACTGAGTTACTTCAGCCGAAGTCCTGTCTGATCTTGTCCAGCTGTGGCACATGCACCAGGATGGATCTTACCCTATCTGTTGGAGCACACAGGGTCATGCTCACACACATGCATATGCAGATACATGTATGCCTGCATGATGTGGGTATGAACACCAGGACTGCTCCAATCTCACAGGTTTTGGATGTTGCAACTTAAATGATCTGGGAAGTAGTCCTCAGTTTTGCTTTGTTGCAAGGAATTCCTGATGTCTCTGGTGCAACTTACAGCGAACGCAGGTCACTGAGGGTAGTGGCTGCAGGTAGTCATTTCTAGAAAGGGTGAGATCACAGAGATGCTGGAAAAGTTTGTCACCATAGATTTTGAAGCCAAATAATGGAGCTTAATGTGTGTAGCTTACATTGTGGCTTTGAAAGTCTAGACTGTAAAATGGTAGCAGATCTGAGTTAAGACTGGGAGCCAGTTTTAAAGTCCAAAGTTGAGATATGATGACCTACCTGTTTCATTAGTTCTTCATATTTACATCTTGCATACTTAATGCAAATCCTTCATTACTGCAGTGACAAGTTCACCTTCCCAAGAATGGAGACCTGCAGGCCATGAGCCTTGAATACGCACGCTTGCCGCGAGTAGCAAGCCTCCAGTGTGAAGCCCTTTGGGAGACTGGGTGTTTCATCTCACTAGAAGAAACACTGCCTCACTGAAGTGGGAGACTTCTGACATTAGAGTTTAGTGTCCTTAAAAACACTTGCTTCTAAAAGGGAAGGAAGAAAAGAAAAAAGGGAGAAGGAGTAGAAGATAAAAGTAGTTCATATGATTTACAGTTTGACCTTTAGATGTTGTTGCAAGTGCATCTGAGGAAAGGAGAGATGTTTCTAGATGGACCGATGTTTTCCTTCTCCTTATCAGAGGGTTCAAATAAATGTGATTTTTTTCAGCTCCTCTGGACGATAAAAACAAGATATGTGCAAGCAGACAAGGAGATAGTTAAATCCCCAAGGAGCAGGCAGTAGATTCAGTGGTAGTGCAGTAGAGCTGAAGGTGTTCCTTGCCCAAGTGAGGAGGAAAGAGGCTTTGTCCTGTCTTCTCTTCTTGGTATGAGAGAGCGCAGGCAGCTGACATGGAGCAGAAGTGCTGAGCTGGGGCTGCGCTGCTATTCTGTAACCGGCTCGCTCCCTTTCTGCTTTGAAACTATGAAAGTGCCATGACAGTGTCGATACGAATGAGAAGAATGAGTGAGCAACATGGAGGGTGATGAGTTCAGGTTGAAAAATTGACCATTAATAGATGGCTGACAGCGTTACAGTGTGTATTCATAATGATGCACTGTAACGTAGTATTGCCTCATTTCTATGGTAATACCTGGGAATTCTCTCCCAGAATCACAGAATGGTTGAGGTTGGAAGGGACCTCTAGAGATCATCTTGTCCCACCCCCCTGCTCAAGCAGGGACACGCAGAGCACGTGGCACCAGGATAGCATCCAGGTGGGTTTGGAAGATCTCCAGAGAAGGAGCCTCCACAGCCTCTCTGGGCAGCCTGTTCCAGGGCTCTGGAAGTAAAGAAATTCTTCCTCATATGTAGATGAAAGTTCCAGTTTGTACCCATTGCCCTTTGTCGTCTCGCTGGCCATCACTGAGGACAGTTTGACCCCATCCTCCTTGCATCCTCTCCCCAGGTATTGGTAAGATGAACTGCAGGTCTTTTGTTTCTGTATCCATCCAGTTCGTCTCTCATCTCTCTTTGCTAACCGAAGTCAGGTTCAGAAACACAAACCAGGATTTGAGAGCCAGGCTGGGCTCTTTTCTGTTTGCAAAGGCTCTGCGGCTGGAGCTTAGCTAACACTGCTGAAAACAAAGCTTCAGATCCCACTCTTAGCGCTGTGCTGGTTGCTTCAGGAATGTCAGGAGAAAAAAAAAAGTAGCAAATGGCGTATTTTATTCCAGAAAGCGAACAGTGCTCTCCTTGAGCAGCCCAAGGGAGAGACGGAGCGTGCAGAAACGCTGGCATTCTTGCATAGTCACTCTTCGGAATAGAGCTGCGTTTTGAGGATGCAAAGCTCTGCTTGGCGTGGGAGGAACTAAGCTTCATGCTGCTGCCTCAGCATTCATGCCAGCCACTTGTGCCGAGCAATTTTTTTTTTTCTTTTTTGTTTCTTTTTTTTTTTCCCTTCCTTTTCAGCATGTTCCGTGAGATGTTGGCAACTCTTTAATTATATTGGGAGCTTCATGAGCTATTTTGATGTGTTGTCTCTCTGGCTTTGGCACATGCTCTGGGCTGATGACACATGGTCACTGTTCTCCATCTCTGTCTCTCTCTGTCACCACTGAATTTCAAATATTGCCCTTGGATTTGACACTTTGGGGACTGGCCAGACTTTAAAAATCCTCTCCTGCCTTCAGCCACCAGTGCAGGTAATAAAAGGGATTTATCAGCCTGCACTTTTCTGTGCCTGAGCCTGTGGGGATGTGCAAGGTAAATTCATACCCTGTTCTCTTGAGACCTGCCTGCTTCCCTCTCTCGAAATACAGTATAATACAACTTTATTTTCTTTGAGATATTTTTCACAAATTGTATCTCAGATGCTTACAAAGCAAAATAATTCATAACAGTGGATAAATGAGCGTATTAGAGCTTCCAGGTAAAGTGCCCAGAACAGAAAAGCAGAGAGAGAAGAGCAAGAAAGGCCCGGAGGGGACGGGAAGATGAGATCTGTGCTGAGATAGAAAGCGGCAGATATAGATGAGCTGGTGGATGAGCTGTGGTACAGCACCAGAGCCGAGGAGCAGCCGGCTCCTGACCTGCAATGTGTCGTTATGCGCACGGAGAAAGAAGAGTTTGGTGTGCGGCAGGAGCAAGAAAAAATGAAACAAAACCCAGGAAAGATTAAAAACAGGGGATGTGTGACTTCAAGGGATGTACACTTTTAGGGAGAGCGGTTGGTTGAGCTGCGCATGCTGCAGAGCAACGTTGCTTGGTTCCTGATACAGAGGGGTAATGTGGGCGCATCCAGGCATGCGTGAGGGAGAGCCAAGTCTGCATGCAAGCAGGAGGATGAGGAACGGCTGTTGCTGGCACGGACCTAAAGGAGTTTGGGATTTGCCCAGCCAGGAGGCCACACATGGGTGTGCCAGCCAGCCACGAACCGGTTTTCTTTTACCTCTCTTTGCTAAATTGCTGTGATCAAAACATACCCAGGACCTGGGAGTCTAAAAAATGGTCTTGTGCTCCCCGTGTGGAGCTCGGTAATATTTACTGAGCCCGACGGCTTCATTCTCCTCCGTGCCGACTGCATTAATGGCTGGCTGCGGGGAGGGAGGGCAAGGATGAAGGATAGCTGAGAGGGGTCCAGGCGACACGGCTAACGGATGGCCTTATTAGAGACACTTTCCCGGGGCCTAAGTGGAGCTTTTTTGTCTGAGTCGGCAAGAAGTGGGTCATTTTGCTGGGCTGTCAGGCCCTCGCTTGAGAATGCAGCAGCCTGCTGGTTTCTCTCTGCCGCGTTTTGCCAGGGGATGAGGTGGTGCAGGGATGAAGGGAGATCGAGAGGGACCGTATTAGTAACCGGCCTCAGAAGTCCCTTCTGGGAGAAAAATATTAGACTCAAAACCCTGTCAAACCCCACCCTGGCAGTGAGTAAAACTTGGTGATCAGTAGGGACAAAATATAGCTGCTGCCCCCACAATGCTCCCTACCCCTCTCTTTTTGTTGCCACATCTCTCTGCATCTCTCTGTAGGGCAGCAATGCCTCAGGGGGTGCTGGCCCAAGCTGCTATCCATCTAATCTTCAGCGGGTTTCGAGTGGCAACCGGGTCTCACAGGTGCTGCTTTGTGCCGGATCCACAGGGATTGGGCTATGCTGCCGCCTGCCATGAGGAGTCCGGGCCCACTGCCCTGCGCTTGAGCTGCTTCTCACTTCATCTCTGCAGGCGCCTCGTCCGTCTCTGGTGCAGATCCGGCCTGAACTGGAGGGGGTATCCCACTTTCATTCTCCCCTGCCCATCTCCTCTTCATAATTGTATTGATGGATTTTCTGTCAAAATTTTCTCTTTCTTTTTCAATTAGAAAAAAAAAAAATATCAGGAGCAAATGTGGCATGATGCCCTGAGACTGCTCTGTGACTATTTTTAGACCAGTGAGAAACCCAATTTCCTTAGAATTTTTAGATGAAGATTGCCAGATTTGAAGTTTGAGGTGCTCCACAGTGAGATTTATGTTTTTTTTTTCCAACACTTTCTCAAATGCAACCAGCAATCCCTCTGATGCCTGCCAATCCTAAGATCAGCTACCCGAAGGCCCAGCTCAGTTTCACCAGTCAGCTGAAAGACACAACTGGTTAAGACAGTGCAAATACTGTGCGATCCTGTCCTAAATGGGCTGGAAAATGGTGGGCAGGGCAGTTTAGACTCTTGCCCGTTTGCTGATATTCAGAGGGAGGACTCCTTTCTGCATTGCACTTGCTTCCCATGGGAACTGTCTCATGCAAGAGGGAGCTGAAAAGAGTGTCAGAGCCAGAGTAAAAATTCCTCTGCAAATCAGTTCCACTCCCTGTTGTTTTATTTCTCTTAGGTAAACCTAGCTCAGTAGTTTGGAGGAAGGTTCACTTGAGATGCCTTTGAGGGAAGATGCAGATCCTGATGAAACGTTAGTCTGGAAGGTAGGAGTAAAGTAGAAAATGTGTTAAAAACAGAAGAGCCACTGGTTTGTTCTTTTCTGGTAAGGCAGAAGGGAGGAGAAAGGACCAGTATCTGATTTTCCCTGTACTCCTTCTGCAATAACTGGTTTTGAGGTCATCTTACGAACAGGCAAAAGTGTTAATAAACGTCAGAGAAAATTCCGTAACCTGTATTTTTGTGAGCAGGAGGAAATGCAAAAGGGCAGTTTAATATAGTTTTATTTTTCTGTCCCCTTGTGTACTCCAAAGAGGCATTTTAAGTTCTGCACATACACTGTTGGGAAAGGTATGTATATTGGCAGGGCTGTGATCCAGAACATCAGCAGAGGTAGTGGTGGAGCCTTTGACACTCCTTTTTCAACCCTTGGTCCAGCTTCTCTGTGGTTCGCTGCACACAGGATGATCTGAGTTGCCATTCTGTGTCAAACAAACATAATATCTTAGTCTTCCAGAACTGGCAAATGCTAGAGAAAGGTGTAAGAAAGCTTACAGTGTGCTCTGACTGAATTACCTGCTCGTAGGAGACATTTTCTTTCTGACTGAATGAGGTTAATGATCATCTTATGCCTGCCAACACGAGGGTTTATAGTCCTTTATCAAACACAGGTGATGATTTTGTTGTTGCTGGGATGGTTTGCTCATTTTTTCCTATTTTTAAATGCTGTCTTTTAAAGTATAGAATTAAGTTCTGGAAGTTAATTTGATATGATGTAAAAAAATAATTGTCGTAAGGAAAAAAAAATCCACATGCACTTTTGTCGTTAGCTCTACAGTATGCCCATAAAAAGGTTAGAACTGGAAAGGATGGCTATTGTTAAAGAAAAAAAAAAAGAAGAAGAAGAAGAAGAAATCCATTAGGAATGATTGATTACTTGATCCCCAAACAACCAGCAGCATATTGCTGATTGCCGTTTCCATGTGGCAGTAGTGAATTAATGATTATCTTTAGATTAGTTCTTTTACTATGTGCATGATATACCAAGAGCATGGCTAAATTGGGTTGGATATAGTCAGGATTGCTGAGTCTGTAGTCAAGCCTCCTTGGGCTGTGATCTTGTCAGAGCTCATAAGCTGAGCCAAAGAATTTGATTAGGCAGCGAGGTCTTTGGGGAGGGAGGAAGGGGAAGAGGGAAAAGCACAGCTGCTTTAGTAATGAAGTCTTGAACTCACCCATTACCTGCAGCTGGATTTCCAAGTGGTCAGTACCCAGGCATAAAGCTAAGGATGGGACCAGGGTAGCTCAGGACCTGAGTTGATGGGCGTTTTGGAAGATCTCTCCCCAAGTGTTGCAAGGGTGGGCACTGAGCAAGGATGGATCCTGACCAAGCCAGAGGAGCTCAACTGAGCGTCCCCTTCCAAAATTTGAGAAGGTTTTCAGTGGTGGCCCCACATCCAGGCACCAGTCAGGCCTGAACCGTCTCAGCTTTTGACACTGCCAAGGTCTCTCCTGCTGGCCTCAATTAGCGTCTTCTATTTCTGGCGCTCCAAGTTTGCATCATGAGAGCTGGGATTAAGGGCAGGCAGTCTTAATGCAGCTCCTATTAATAAATAAGGAAGATTAGGAGCTTTGTCAGAAAAATAGCACTTCCTCCTTCATTTAATTATTCAAAAACAGCTTCTGTTTAGCCCTCCACCCTCTGAATGAAGTAAATAAAAAGGAGTGAGATTATTAAAGATAAGATTTAAATTAACTTTCTGTATTATGGGTCAGGTAAGAAAATTCCATCTCCTATAATTGATGGATGATGGTGCTGGCTTCTGCAGAGTTTTGAGAAAAAAAAATGTTCTTTTTTTTTAACATAAATACATTTTATATCAGTTTGGGAATATTTCTATATGCGTTTGGGGACTGATGTTACCTACTTACAAAGCACAAGTAGCAGCAGGGCATATTTCTTTCGTACCAGTAGGCCACAGTTCATCTCTAGAGGGACTACATTTGGAATCAAACAAGGAGTGAAATTTTCATGGCCCACTTTTCCTTACTGATACTGCCAGAAAAAAAAAAAAAAAAAAAAAAAAAAGATGCCTGGCGTACTTTTTGAGGTTATCACTGAGTTGAGGTTTTTCTCTCACTGGGAAGTGGACTGAGACCTTCTAACTCATTTCACAGTCTATCCTCAACGAGGCATTAGCAGTCAGCAAGTTCCCAGCTGCATAGGACGCATTCAAACTGCAGTGACCTAGAGGTAGAGAGCTCTTCATCCCACTCCTATGCAGCTAAATTCTCCAGGGATGTGTATCTCAAAGTGTGACTACAACAGTTTCCAGATGTTTCATATCTGCTCATGCTCTATAAAGAATGATGACTAAATTGCAGTTTAGTGACCTTAGAGATATAAAAAAGGGGAGGGGGAGAGGTGGCTGGCTGGCAGAGAGCTTTACAGTAATGGGATCTTTGCCAGTATCATTCATGCTTGAGTCAAGGACTTTCATTTCCCAAAAAGATGCGGGCTGAGTGCTGCTTCTGCAGCCTAGCCTGCAAGCGGAGAGGTCCTCCCCGCAGATGCGGCTGCGTGTAGGGGCTTCTCCTCTCCTCGCGGTACGAACAAACATAGCAGTGATGTGTGTACTTCATTTCAGTAATCCGAAAGGAAAGGGAGGCAGCCAGTAAATCCAGTATAATCCACTCGCGCTCTGATTTGTGGCCACGGTGGGTTCTGCAGAGCCACCTTGCGTGTGTCCTGAGGCCCCATGTGCTGGGAGGTCCCGACTCAGTGCACTTTTCTTCTGCTCCAAGTTACAGGGCATGACTTCTGACCAAGTCATTTGTACTAATTGTTCTAAAATTAGTTTGCTCTTTTTTTTTTTTTCTTTCTTTCTTTTCTCCCCCGAGGCCTTTGGACTCAGCTCCATTTCTATCTGGCAGTGCCGTAGGGGTGGAAGGTAATCCCAGATCAGCATTAATTGGCTCGGTGCTTCATCATCACTTTTTACTGGCTCCTCTGGCCTCGCGTACAGCATTTTGGGATCTCAGAGAAGTTTACTGGCTTTTTGAGCTGCTACCAGAAGCACTTGCAACATTCAGGCCACTTGCTTTTTTCGCCGTGTGACCTAAGATCAGTAGGCTGTGTTGTTTCCAAGAGAACTAATGCAGAATAGCGCTCTCAGTACCTCTCTCCATTTTCTTGCTAAGTGGTCCTGCAAATTTCCAGGCGTGTAAAGGCACATTCACTTTGAGGAAAGCTTGTTCTTCATAGCCTGTTTCAGAGCAATTTTCATCCAGAAGATTGGCAGAGCAGCATGGGGACATCTTAATGCACATTTACAAACTCAGAGTTGCTTTTCCAGGGCATCTATTCTTGTTTCCAGGTTAGGAAAGTACTTTTCAGTAAAAATATTCTCTACTGTTCACTTAACATTGACTGTTATGGCAACTGTTCTGGCCTGTGAACTTATTCATTAGAATAGTCTTCAGAAAGGGGCATGACTAGAGTGAGCTGAATAAATGATTTAAAAGAATATTTACTATTTTCCTTCCCCAGCATTATATAGTGTGTTGTGTTGTTCTTGCCCTTGTAAGGGATTATCTTGTTCTCTGTAAAACATAGGAGAGAGATGTATTTTTGCTTATGAAAAGGCCTTCAGTGGCAGAAAGGAAGAGGTCTGGATGAGCAGTGTACTTTCTCCTTTGGATTTTCCCGACCAGTGCAAACACGTACTGCTGCTCCTCTCCTTTTAGCTGAGAAAAGTTGGCATACTGAGACCTGATCTCTGTATTGCAGAGTGTTGGGAGGCATCTCCCATCCCTCCAAGGGCTGTAGACCAACTCTCCTCAGGGGAGCAGCCACAAATGCTACTTCAGCTCAAGGTTAAACACTTGAGGTGTATGGGCTGAAGTAAGTAAAGAATAGTTTTTGTTTGGCTCCATTTGGATCGTATACAGCTACTGAAGAAAATCTCCCTTGCTGTAATCACCTGCCTCCACAAGGGATGAAGCCCAGATGAAGAAACGGGGGGATTCCCTTTGAATAGGAAAATGCTGGCACTTTTAGAAGTTTATTCTGTGTTCAGAGTATACAGTCAGCAGGTGGATAACAGCTATAAGAGCCACACAGAAGCTTGTTTTGGGGCTAACTTGAGAGCCTAACAAAGAAAGGGGTCAGGAATACTTTTTCATTGCTGCAGAAGTATGATGATGATAAGACTTCTCGCTGAGAGCTTTCATTCTGTCCAGGATGAAACTATTAAGAGAAGCCACATACAAACTCCTTTGCTCTGAGAGCTCCTACTCTGTGTGTGTGCTGCTGTGGATTGCAGGTGTCATTTGTGCTTTGCTCCATTTCAAATGCCTCTCCCTTTCTCTCTCACGCTCTCTCTGTGTCTTTGGAAAATGTTAGGGCACTAAGCTGAGCAGGCTGATGGTGCCAGATATCCTTTGTACACGAACACACAGACTCAGAAATAAACATCCCTGCTGTGACACGGAAGCTTTCTCTTCATAACAGCGTGTGGGCATACATGAGTGACTGCAAAGAGGAGTCCTTAGGATGCTGCTCTCTATACCTTTTGTTTGACATAGAGATTTGTGTAGAGTAAATTAAGACTCATGCTTGAGAAGTGCATCTTTTTATGTAAGAAGGTCATCTTGTAAGTGGGGCAGGTCAAAGAATCTCATGTCCCACACTAAGCAGCTTTGACCCATGTAATGCACATCAGACTATCACTCTTAATTTGATAAACTGAAGAGTAGATTGATTATCCTCCCTTGCTTTTTCCCCTTCTCCTCTTTCTAAATATATCTATGTATCTCTGTCTCTTACTCATATCTACCCCTCTTCGTAGATTAGTCATAAATATGGATATAGATGACAGAAGGTTAAGGGCATGGTGGGAAGGCTGTTTTACTTATCGTTGCTACATCGGATGTTCGGGTTCCTGTCCCAGGTTCATACTCTTCAAGTAATGTCAAGAGCAAAAGTATTAAAACAAACACATAATGTATAAGCTATTTCTAATGTTTTTATTATGTAGTGTGCTCTGTCCAAACAAATGTATCTCTAATTCTCTCTGCTCTCTTGAGTAAGTGGAAGAAATATGCCTGGTAATTTTTGTACAGTTTGAGCAGATTTGCATCAAAGTGGAAAACTGTGGAGGGTCAGACACCCCAATTGCTGTATAATAGCAGGATAAACAAGGGTTTCTCAATGATCAGACAATGAAAGAGATCAAGCGCTAGCAAATATTTGTAGCCAATTATTCAAATCAGTGTAAGAAAATTGGAAATTTTTAAAGGTGCCAGGTTATGATTCTGGAAATTTAAGACCAATTATTTCTTTTTTTGGCATTGGGCAAGCCAGTTGAAACATTAATTAAAATAGCTATAGAAACATCAAGCTGAAGATGAGCAAATCAAGTATCATCCTGAGACATGCTGACAGACATGTGGTATGCAAGGTATGGAAAATAATTACATGCTGTAACCCAGCACTGATGCCGTCGCTGCTGGCGTGCTGCACACAGATTTGGGCAACACGCTTTAAGAAAGGTGTAGACAAGCAGGAGAGAGCCCAGAGGGGAGCAGCAGGCTTTCCAAGAGGCTTAGAAAACACGACCTGCACAGGAAGGTTAAGAGAACTGGAATCATAAAAGTTTCTTTTCTGTAAATGGGGGAGACAAGGAGAAACCTAAGAGGCTTTGTTCCTATAAATTGTTCTTTTAAAGGTGGTATTGATCTGTTGTTCTCCAAATCCACAGGACAAGAAGTAATAGGTTAAATACTAAGAAGACTTTCTAACTATGGGAATAGCAAAGTGGTGGAAGAGGTGATCTTAGGTGGGAGGATGTGGAACCTCTGTTACTAGAGCTTTTTTTTTTTTTTTTTTTTGAGCAGTGTAGGCAGATATTCTTCAAAATGAACCTGGAGTTAATGTCTGCTCCTGTGTCAATGTAGTTAGCTGAACCAAAAGATGTTCTTGAAGTCTCTTTTGCTTCTACATTGCTGTAATTTCTGTAATTTGATAGGGTCAAACCAATGTGCAAGCTAAGAGACTTTCTTGCAGTCTACTAAAACTGTTTTAGTCTGAAGTAGATGAGATATCAGAAGGTGAATAATTTCATGTAAGCAAACTTTTCTAAATGCTTGTTGGTTTTGTTTTTTAACTTGATCTCTTGGAGGAGATTATTAAGGAACAAAGTTGTCACTGGGTAAGAGATAAAGCTGTATCATAAATAAAGTAATAGGGAAAAAAGCATTTACCGAATAAACAAAGGGAGGGAATATATAGCTGATTCTCAGCATGAGAAGATGCCTCAGCTCAGTGGATATGTCACTGAGCAGTATTATGACGGGTGTTTAATATGGATTAATAACCCCAGAAAAGGAAAAAAAATACCAAGATGGGAAAATGTGTAGATAACACAGCACTGTTTAGTTCAGCCAATCCTAGAAAAGTCATAAGGAGCTCTGGCAGTGAGCTCACTGAGGCAGTTTACAAGCATCATGAGAGCAAATGAAATTCAGGATAGCAAAGGCAAGGTGATGCACTCAGGAAAAAACACATTAGAATTAGTCATGCTCGTTTCTGGGTTCTAAAATAATTGTAACCACTCAAAAGAAAAGAACAAAAAAAAAAAAAAAAAACACGTCTGTGAGCTACTCGGTGAAAACATTTGTTCAGTCTGTAGTGATGGTGAAATAAAAGCATGCAAGATGAGAGAGTGCATTAAGAAAGGGGTAGAGAATAATAGATAAAATAATACAGTACTATTATATAAATTGATGGTACGTGCTCCCCTTGTATATTCTATTCAGTTTGCTCACCTCATCTCACAAAAGGAAATAACAGAAATAGAAGAATGACCGGTGAAAGGGAACAAAAATGACTAGAGTCTTTTAATAGCTTCTTCATAAAGAATGATTAAAAAGAGCAGCACTGTTTTCTTGAGAAAAGACAAATAAGCATTGTGACAAAAATATAGAAATAGTCACCACAAAAAAAAAGTTCACTCAGCCATTCCTATTTACCTTTCCCTTTACTAGAAGAACAATAGGATAAGCAATTGCAAGAAAAAGAAGCACTTTAAACCCGTGAAGAGGAAATGCTCTTTTACAAAATGCCTAATTAACATATGGAACTTTATGCCACAAGACAGCACCGAGATCAGAAAATTAGTGAGAGCTTAATAAATTCAGAACAGACTTCTGTTTGGATCCTGATAAGATTCACGGATAAACTAGGGAAGATAGGAAGATGTATTAGATATCATATGAGGTATTAAATAAAATAAGCGAATATGAGGAGCCTTGAATCCTTCTGTTCCATGGTAACAAAAATAAATAGACTACCAATTGCCTGGAGGGTAGGAGCGAATCTTCCTTTGGAGCAGCTTTTTGCCTACTTGACCAGTATTGACTAACCTTTTTTGGGTACAAGCCCAAAAAGTAACTTTTTTGGGTACACAGAGATAGGGTATAGAAGACATGAATTGTTACTTCCATGGTGTAACACTATGAACTATGGTGCTTGAAGTGTTTGGTAATAAGATGTTTGGCATCTAGTTTTAATGCTACCACTCACACTTGGCTGTTTCACATCCGCTCCTTCACCTCAGTTTTCCTACCTGCACACAGGGTAGATGCTTTGGCGTAGCCATGTGGCACAGGACACTTTTGAGGCTGAGCCGGTTCGTATTTGTTAGCTACTTTAAAGTGTTCAAATAAACTGTACTAGAACAGCACAAATGGTGCCTGCTTTGGGAAAAAGGATGGAGAACATGTTCCGGGTTGTTATCGTTCCTGCATTTCATGGCTGAACCGAAGGCATTTTCCTTGAAGCGTGTTGGGGAGGGGAGAGGACCTCCATCTCTTTTCTTCCAGATACTGAGTCAGGTGCTGCTACCATCCTTCAATTCGTGATTTAAGAATACAGTAAAAAAGATTGCTCTTTTCAGGAGAGGAAAACACGTATTTACATTTTTTTTTTCTCATATGAAACTTGCATGAAGTTCACTCCTTTGGCAGAAGAAGCAAAGAAAAGCATCAAATGAATTCTTGAAATCTAGGTACCTTCACCCCACCCCACATAGCTGTTAGTTGTGCAATATTCTGGGCCAGGACACATAAACATAAACCTTTTTCCTGTACTGCAGCTGCAATTTCTCTACGTGATGACACGTGTGTGTATGCATGTTCTCTCCTTCCTGGCATCCCGTCTGGTAGGGTTTGTGGCTGCTGTGGAGAAGGCGATTTACAATTCCCATCAGGCAAGCTTGGTCTGAAAAAAAAAACCAACCAAACAAAAAAAAAAACAATTTAAATATTTGAATAAATGGTTGTGGTTGAAATCTGCCCCAAGTGATAGAGGAATGTTTAGTCATCTCCTTACTGGGAAATAATCTGAGCTAGCACTTGTTTGGTACTTAATATTTCCTGAGTGCTTTACAAGTATTAATTAATCCTCAGGTAGCAGCACACCTCTCGTATGGCTGTTCACACGAAGGGTTGAACATAAACGCTCTGATGCTGGAAGCAAGAACCTTTGCTGTCTGAGTGGAAAAGCCAGCTCCATTGCCTGCCTTCCACCGGGATCATCAGCCTCTCCCACATCATGACAGGGAGCAGGGAGCTCCCAGGGTGCAAGGAGATGCTTCTTTTCCTGCCCATCAAAGGCAGTACCGCTGGAACAGGCGGAGAACAAATTGTGGTTTAGATTTTTTTTTTCCACCCAAATCAATTAGACTCTTTCAGTGGTAGAAGCAATTTGTGTGACTTTTAATCTTTTGCCAGCTCAGACTGATCAGCAGTATTTGAAGAATGTGGAGCCAATGCCTCTGCTAATCCAAGTAAATCGGCTATATCTGGAGACAGACAGACAGAGACGGAAGGAAGGCAAGCTATTAAAACCAAGAAGACCCAGCTCAGAACTAAAAAACATCACTGAGGTACCAGATTTACAGGAGGAGAGTTGCCTTTCAGTCAGTTTTAATGGAATATTATTAAAGGAAAATCAGGAGCTGTGAAAACTTCTGTGTCTCATCTCTTAATGTATTTATTTCTGCAGCAGGGAACCCTGTTAACCCCACCAGGTAATATATTCCTCGGCTGGCACAGGTGGCAAGGTTGTCCCCTAGAAATTTTATTAGGGAATAAACTTGGTTAAATATTTGCACATGAAAAGACCATCTCAAGGTTTCAGAGTTCTGAAATTTGTTTCCTAGGGTACTGAAATTTGTTTCCGAAGAAAACTGCCTCCTCGAGCTGCAGAGTCTTGTTGCGTGTGGATATGAAACACCATTATTTCCATACCTGTGTTTTTATTATTATTAGTTATTGTGTTTATTTTTTTTTTTCTCCTTTGTAAACACAAATGAGTTCAGATACAGAGATGACTAGATTGATGCTTTCCTAAAGCATCTTCAGCCTCCCGGTAAAAGCTGGGTCACATTGCCAAACTGCTCAATTTTCAATTTTCAAGCAGGGGAATAGTTGAGATCGTTGTCATTTTAAGGAAGGCTACTTCCACATGGCAAATGACATGCAAGCCCCAGCCTTACAAATACTTAAGCATCTGTTTAATGTTCAGGATGGGGAGTAGTCTCACTGCATCACTGACAGTTCCCACAGGCGGCTGTACAGAAATGGCAACCCCTGGTTTACTGATGGGAAAGTCTTGGCTTGCCCGTGGTACCGGTGAACACCAGATTGAAGACTCCTTTGGAGCTGTCCTTTGCTTTCCTCTTTCCTGCTGTCAGTCCCTCCTTATCTCTTCCTCAGCAACATCTTCTAGAGGGTGGTAGAATCCTTAGGTAGTTGTAAAAACACTTTTTCTCTGCATTTCCAACTGGATTGCTTATGTGAGAGGAGGTTTCTAGAGGTAATGACCCTTTTGACTAATGTAAGGGACCAAGGGCCTTGGTGAAAACTGCAGGCATTTAGCTGCTATTGTGTGAATTGTGTGAACCAGGGATTTGAAGCCTTCAATTTTTCTGTGGATGTAGATTGGCACAGTACATGTAGGTGTCTTTACCCATTCCTCCAGGTGTTTCTATCAAAGGGCATTACCCGCAAGAGTCATTGGTTTCAGCCAAAACAGGAGCATCGTGGCAAGTGTGTTTAGTTTCAGATGCTACCATTGCAAAGGGAGAATCAGTAAAAACACAGTTTGATTTTTGAAGATCAAAAAAGAACATCACAGTGTTCTCCTTTAATACTGCTAGGGCTTTTGTTTAAAGGATGTGAAAGTGGCTATGACCCAAACCAGGTAACCTGATTAAGGAGGAATAAGTCTCCTCTTTCCAGGGCCTACCCCAGCATGCCTGCCAAATGTGATCCAGTGTGGCTTGGCGGTGCGTGTTATCCATCCTTTGCATGTGTGCATGCTAAGAGCAGCCCGGTCGTTACGCTTCTCTTGCAGCTTCTTTGAAGCAAAGCTGCAAATGCCAACACAAGGTGAGAGCTAACACCTTAAGTACACAACAGGTCAGGTTATGATCATGGCATCACTGGCATAAAGCTGTAATAATGTGACAAGCCCTACCCTAGCTTCTAAATTTAAGGTTGGCATAACTGTGCCGGGCTCTGGCCCACTGCTGAGGGGAGTCTGTCATTGCTAACACAGGCAGAGGTGTGCAGCACTGTGTGGACCAGCAGCATCTTCTTGTGATACCTCTGTAAAATCTCGTTCTGGTTCAGGATAAATGTTTTGGTGTTACCATAGTAGAGACAGGTCCATTTAAATTCATATCAGGCCCTTCACATCTGCCTATGTGAGCTGAAGTTGTGCTCTATTAGGAGCATATGGTGAGCACTGGTAAGAGTAGTCCTGCCAAGGGTGTATTTGATCAAGCAATGTCCACAAGCTTTTACCTACTCATTGGGGTTTGGTGCAGTCATTTAAAGGTCCTGGTTACATGGGCCACAAGATGTGCCTTTTCCTGACAGGAACTGGTATTTCTACTGGGCAGCAAAAAGTCCGATCCAGTAAATTCAATGGAAGGTTTCTTAGAGAGCTTTGAAGACTTGGGCTCAAATAAAAGGCTAGATTAAAGCCAATTGATTTTTTTTTTTCCAAATAGAAAAGTGGCAATCTTGTACAAATTTTCCATACAAAATTCCAAGCAGTCATAAAAACAAGCAAAACTCCTCTTTCTTTTTTTTTTCTTTTTTTTTTTTTCAAAAGATATTTCTCTATGTGAAAAGTCTGTTTTCTCTAGAGGAAAACAGATTTTTCATTTTTTCAGAGGCTATTTTTTTCCATCAAAAAAAAAGTGTTTTAAAAAAGGAGAATTTTCACAAGCAAATGCAGATTTTTTTTGGATTTTTCAAATCCAAAGACTGTGCCATGCACTCATCTACCATTGTGGTTGCCTTTACAGGCTCTCCACCTCACATCTCCCCTCACGAGGGAGCACATGAGAGTTCAGTCCCATTCCTTAATCCCAGCAAAGCTGTTTGTGCTGCACTCGGCTCCTGAATACTGCTGCACCCTGTGAAGGGACTGTGCACTACATATTCTGTGTATTTCTCTAACATATATTCTCTACTTCAATGCCTTCTCACACTCTCCTCCTCTTTCTGTGCTTTCCTCCAAGGGAACATGAGCCTTTTTAATTTTAGGTTTTCATTTTGTTTTGGTGGATTACATTTTTGTTTATTGCTTTCTGTCCCTCTGAGGTTCCTATGCAAGACCTAGCTGCTACTGGCTTTTATTTGAAGAAGCTCCAATCTTGCCTCTCTCTTGACCTCACTGAGCTGGTTTTGGGATTGCCTTGGTTGCTGTTATTGTTGTGTGGTTGGTGTTGGTTGGTTGGTTGTTTTTTTTTTTTTTTTTTCTTTCATAGCTAGGAAGCTATTAGGCTTCTCTACGGCATTTTGACATGGGAAGATGGTCTGTCATCTCGCACTGTTTGTAGAGGAGGGAAGGATGAGGATGAAGCAGGATGTTTGTGTAATTAAAATGTGGAATGGAAATATTCAGAGGTGTGCAAAGCATTTTTGCATAGATATGTGTGTGCGTGTGTCTGTATATATATATATCTTGCTGTTAATTGCTTAGAGCATCTTTCTTGCTTTCCTGCACTGTCGTGCTCACCATTCACTGTTTGCTGCAGGGGATAGGAAAAGCAGGGAGCACACAGAAATGTCACAGCTGAGAGGGTTTCTGTAATCCTCCAACATATGTTAAACATTAAAGCTCCTTCAGCAAGTCTGATATGCTCACAGTTATCATGGGACCAGCAGTTAAAGCGCCCCAGTGCTGCCAGGAAAACGTTATCCTGGCCCTAATTGAGAGCGACTTAACTAATGTTTCATTTCCTAATTAGTCCTTGTCAGCCGCTGGAAGGCCGTGGATGCTGCTGGTGGCACGGGGCCCATCGCTGCTGTAATTGAAGTTGTTCTGACAGTCTGGGGCTTTGGGGTGATCCATAAAGCAAGGCTGATGGTGAAGGACCAAATCGGGTGGTGCAGGAGAGCTGAGGCGCATGGCAAGCATGCTGTGCCAAACCTGAGTGGTCACGAATTGACTCTGAAATGACAGAAATGGCAGAATAATTGTGTGGGAATGAGAACATCGCTGTGCGCCTTGCACGGCATGAGCACAGGTGGATGGAGAGAGTTAGCCTAAAGGAGCTGGTGTGACTAAACATCAGAGGGGTTGGGAAGATCATTTCCTCAAATGGAGATCCTCGGTAAGGAAGGACCAGCCATGAGGACTGCTATGTTCATCATTAGAGCACTGGGCTGCAAGAGGTACTTCAACAGGATCATGAATCTCGGAGCGGAGGAAGAGGCATCTCTGTGAAGAATAGCATCTCCTCATGCTACTTCTGAGCTGTGGGTACTAGACACAGGCGCACATCTGATAGGGATTGCAGTTTGTAGGGTGTAACCCTTGCTGCCCTAGCCTACCCATGGGGAGGAAGCTTCTAGACACCTCTTTGAAATGGAGGTGGGGAAGCGAAGAAGAACTAAGTTTGCAATTAAATTACAGACAAGAAGAAATGACTTGTGGTTCTTCAGTAGGGAATTATGCTGTCTTCACACAAGTTGCTTGGCAAATTCCTCAGTAAACAGTACGTTTGGATGTGTCTTGTGGAGAGACATGACTTATCACACCAATCCCATGAGTCGTGATGGGGAGCATCTGGGCACCTCTGGGTCTGGCAAACACAACTGCTGTGTAGCAGGTACCCAAGGGATGAGTGGGTGATGAGAAACACGTGGGAGGAAAACACAAGCAAAATCAGGTCTGAGGCACATGGGTCATGCGTGGTTACCCACCATCTTTCTCCATCCAGCTCTGTGAAACCTGGCAAGCTGCGTGGAAGCACCTCCATGATAGAGCTAGGCCTTGGTTTGGGTGTCCCCTGCAGACACCAGTTCTGGCTGTGTGCCAGGCTTTTGTGGTCCCTTCCATGCCTGAAACAATTACTTGGGTGGACATGGCCATCACCCACATGAAGGGGGTCCACAGGCCACAAGACACGTTATGAGATACACAGGGACAGTTTGGCAAGCTGTGGTAACAGGGAAGCGACATCCTTCTCTATCTGTGAGGAATCCTCAATTTATTTTCCTTCTGTGATTTGATCCAGCTCCAGACACAATGCCTTTCAAAGGAGAAAATGTCATAAAAGATCCCTATGTACATTTAGAAGACCTGCCTTCTCTTAGAAATATTCCCCTTAGATGAAGGCATGGAGGTGACTGGGACTACCTCTATCTAGAAGGAGCTATTAGAGGGTCCCCTGGCAGGCCCAGCATGCAGAAAAATAACTAGGAAAGATCCCAATTCACTTCTGGTCATCCCTTAGACTTAATAAGGTCCCCTAGGGCACAGTCCTTTGGGTGCATTCACTCAACCTGCTGCTGCAGCTGCAGTGATTGCCCCTTTCTGCCCCCAAACCACAGTGGGGTAGCCGTCCAGCCATCCCAGAGCACATAGGTACCAGGACAGATCTCCAGGTGAACGTACAACTATCGTGATCAATGAAAGGGAAGAAAAACTCAACAAAATAGAATCGCTCCCATCTTAGCAAACACAGTCCAGGATGTAAATGGACAGGTACGTATGGCTTTGTAGCATGGTATCAGGTGGAAGGAGGGGGCTGGCCCTTGCCGCCAAGTAGTGTATTGTACATCAAAATCTGAAAGCTGGATACGTGGGAGACTGCAGTTAGAAATGTGCTACTCTGTAAGTGCGATATTCAGTTCACCCCTGGCCAGAGACTCTCCCGTTTCTTACCAGGCACCCACGGAAGGCAAGACCAGGAGCTGATGTGGCTTCTTGCTTGGTACACACCGAGCGACTTGACCTCAGTGCCCTCTGTGAAGTTCTCCACTCAAATGCAGCATAATAAATTCCCCCCTCATCCCCAGTGCCTGTCAGCCCGGCACTCCTGCAGCGAGGTGAAGGGGAAGAGGGGGCTCGTGTCTCTTTACCAAAGCAGCCTGGCTCTCCAATGCCCCATTAGCATACCACACACAAATGTTCAGTTTTTAATTAGTTACGTGGTGTGATAATTAAGTAGCGTTTCTCTACAATTTTCCTCTTGTGCGGAGCAGAGGGGAGGGGGACGGTGCCTATTGGGGCCGGGGGTTGAGGTTGTTTTAACGTTCCAAGTAATTGCGACCCCAAGGAGAAGCAGAAGGAAAACGCAAAAGCCTCAAGGGGAGACAAATGGAATCGTTTTGTTCGTCTTTCTCCTGCCTCCCCTCCTGCTACCCCTCGGTGCGGACCTACCCTCATTCTCTCAGCAAAGTGTTGGGCGGATAATAACATCTCCCCTGAAACACAACAGATACTCCTTCAGATCCTGGTGGGCCAAGGAAGAGTAAGCATCCTGCCTAGATTGACAACTGAGTGCAAATGTGGGCTGTTAAAGAGAGGGGAAACAGCTGAGGAGAAAAAGTGAGGGATTGAGAGAACCACAGATTTTTCCAGAGCTGGGGAGCTGGGCACAAAGCAAAAAAAGAAATAATCATAATTTTTTAAAAAAGAGATGTTACACTGTAGCAGGGAGAGAAGCAGAGCAGGATGTGGGGAGCTCTGGGCTGGGCAAACAGGGGTCTGTGAGGCAGGAAAGGGTTGGGGCAGTGCAGCATGGGGAATACTGCACCATGGGTTTATGGTTGGACTCGATCATCTTGAAGGTCTTTTCCAGCCATAATAATTCTATGATTCTATGTTGGATTTGGCTCTGTGATGTGTGTGGGAGGGGAGAACGCCATTACTTTCATCAGGAACAACAAGGGCCTGTGCCCAGCAGCAACAGGGCAAGTGTGGCCTCCCCAGTGGGGAATCTCTTAGCAGAGTGCAGTGTACAGGTATAATTGATCCATGCAAAGCAGTGGCAGAAATAAAATAAAGTCTATTGCCAAAGCGGCCTGTTGTTTCAGCAATGTGCACACCATTGGGTTGCTTATGACAAGGAAACAGATGGTAATTCTGTGAGCCCCGTACATCCTGGCACACGTGTAGACTCAAAGAGTTACTGCATCATGGAAGAGACAGATGCAAGTTTGTTAGGATATAAAATAAAACACAATTTCATAATGAACTCAGCAGCCGTATCATCCCTTAATCAGTTCAGTTGAGACAGTTCAGAACTGTCTCCATTAAACATCTCTCTGCTTCCAGTCAGAAAGTCAATTGAAAACGAACCCTAAAATATGGTAGACTTAACTGATCCTGAGGTGTCCAGAGGCAAAGATTGTGGTACATCTTTGAAATAAGCTCCAGAAGAAAACCTTCAGAAAATTATCCATGAGTCCCAAGACACGCAAGAAAATATAAATCTGTTCCAGGCCCATTCAGAAGGATCACTGCCAAACCATGCTCATGCACCTTCATCTGCTTAAGTAAGGTCTGGTGCACAACCTTCTCCGCTCACTCTGGCCCTCCTGCCTCGTGCAGTAGTGAAGGGTTTTTGTTGTAATGGTGTCAAGTTCGGTGGAATGCTGCCAGTTTTGTCCTTCGAAGAAACAATCATTGAGCAGATAGCAGTGTGTGGTATTGCTAAACTTTGTGCGTTTTCTTGCCAACTTGTTTCTGGCTGAGTGAGGGAACTTCTCCAAGGCAGGTTAAAATGGAGTAGGGTGTTTGTTATTGGTGGCACCATTTTTGACAGCCTGCTCTTTGTCTCTGCTGTCTTGGGGCAAGCCATTCTGTCCATGGAAATGGCCAACGGCTACTCCAGACGGATGTTCTACATGCCATGGAGAGGGGTTCTCTAGGAAGTAGTTTGACAAGGCTTGCTTACAGAAATGAAGTTTTGGGTCCTCTTTCTCTGGCTTTCGTCTTGTTGGGCAACTCTGAGGAAAAACAGCTCTGACACCAGAGCTTTGTGCCCTTCCTGATCTGCAGCTCCCCGTTCCTTCATGCTTAGGGTTCCCTACACTTAGCTGGATGCCAGGGCCCTTCACCCCTGCCCTGTTCTCCCAGCCCTGGACCTTTTTTTACCCAAGATTGTCACTCCTGCCCATATGATATATGAAAGTGTCCAGTAGGAGAATCATCTGCAATTACCAAAACGCTTTTTCCATTGAGGAAGCTAGGCTTGGAGTTTGGAACACAGGACATAAAAGACCAATAGAATAGAGCTTGATTGATAGCTAACATGATTGCAAAACTACAGTACCTGCATCCAGACAGCTATAAATTGTACCATAGTGCCTATCAGCCAGATTCTCTTGAAGCATTT
Source organism: Crypturellus tataupa (assembly GCA_034781795.1). NCBI lineage: Eukaryota > Metazoa > Chordata > Aves > Tinamiformes > Tinamidae > Crypturellus > Crypturellus tataupa. Next base: position 8,621,700 of record JAWLRI010000031.1, read on the forward strand.
GATTAGCGCTTCTTTCAGCCACCCTTGGCCCTCCCCAGCTGCTAAGGAAAGGTCTTTTGTATGAGAAAAACTTACATGATTGGAGCTGAAACCATGTCCTAAATATTTGAAGCAACATGAATTGAACACGCGTCTTTTTTTTTCTTTTGGTGCTCAGACTAGCTACTAGAATAGCCTTGCAAAATTATTGCACATGTTCAGTAGCCAAGGCATAAAATCGCTTGCCCAAAACAAAAAGAAAAGAAATTTCAGATTATCTGCTGAAGAGGAGGATATTTCTTCAGTGTGGGGGGTGGTTTGGGAACGAGATTTGTTTGTTCATTTTGTTTTGCTTTGTTTTTTCTGGTTCCTAGTTTCTGGTCCAGATGGTCCCTGGCATTTGAGCAAATTGCAGACCTCTGTGCAGCACCCGTGGCGGGGGACGACGTGTGGAGGAGATTCCCCCACTGAGGATGCATCCCCTTGGGGAGCACTGGGGCAGTGGCAGAGAGGCACTAAGCTGGAGCCCAAAGGCTGAGGTGTGGGGCTGACTGCCTCAAGCACCGTGCTGTGCTTGGGGGCAGTGCTGCTGTCTTCATGTGGCGCGTGGGTGCAGCAGCTCCTTCCTTCCCATCCTGGGGAGTCTCCTCTGGGATTTACCCACGGTGCAGCCAGCTGGAGAGACAACCTGCGTTATGGCGGTCCGCACAGGAATCATTCACGCAGCATGGAGTTAAGTCCTGGTCTCCGTGCTCTGTTCTGGCCTCTGCCTTCCACAGCTGGGCTGAGGAGCATCCCACCTCTGTGAGCACGGGAGCCGTGTTCTGCAGAGCTGGGCACTGATGTGCATGCACTACTAAGCTTAAAAGACTATGGGCAGAGGCCTCCCACCCAGAGCTGCTGGAGCAGCATGTATTTATTTATTCTCTTTTTGATAATTTAGTTTAAATCAATGTGACACACACCAGTATGTTTTCCAGTATAAATCAACAACAAAATATAGTTCTGTCCTTGTTATGTGTGCAGGTTGGCATATCCATCTGCTTGGCAGAGAGGGCTCTGGGGGCCTGACAATGAAACTTCCCTGAGGAAACTTACTTTAGTATTAGCTTCCCAAAATGTCTACTGCTTCTGCAAGCACTTTTTCTTTTACTAATGAGAATAATAAGCTTTCATATGGAGACGCTTGCAACATGTGTTTACTGCTGTGGAAAAAAATGGTAGGCATAAAGAAAGCAAAATAAATTATTGGCTGTGATATTTCCTTGAGAAAAAAAATGTCAGTATGAGCAAGGGAGCTCAGAGAGACTTTCTGAGGATGCTTGAACTTGGTTATAGGTTTCTTTTGATGGAAACAAAAAGGAAATAAAACCACTTTACAGCTTTGACTCAAGATGCTGGTTATATTTGGCAAGAATCTGTGAATCAGATTTCTCGTAGCTTTTAAACAAAAGCCAAATACATTTTGCACTACTTGTTCTTTTTTTTTTCCAAGTATTTGAATTGGAAATCATGTATCATTCCACTTCCATGGAATAGGATAGCAGAGGAAGGGGGGGTGGATTTCATGAGCTGACTCAGAAAGTCAGTGTCCAGCCTGAGGCCCCTGATTCTATTCCATCCTTGTTACAACAATCTTATATTTCCATATCAAGACCCCAAACAGGTGAAATTTCCCCATGACGGAAGGGAAGTGTAACCGGGGAGGACAGGTAATAAGAGGTGCAATTGGTGTGCCTGCCGTTTTTCTTACGCAGACCTCTAGCCCTCACTAGAGCTCTTCAAAATGGAAAACTGCAGGGCCAGAAAGGCTGCTTTTCTCACGGAAACCAGAGCAAATCTGCGTCAGCTCACTGACAGCAGCAGACGGCTTCCTCAAGACAGTGCTGTTGAAAGGAAAATGAGGCTCTAGCAACCAGCAGGTGATAACTGGTTCCGTTTTAGGAGAGTCTTATGCAAGGAGCTACAGGATAAGGCAATGGGGCACAGCCGTGGAGGGGGGAAGCCTGTGAGTCTGTGGCCTCTTGCCCTCATGTCCATAGGAATCATATTGCTTGGTGCAGCTCACTATACTGCCTTTCCTTCTAGGCATCTCAGCACCAGGAAGATACAGACAAATTGGAGAGAATCTGGAGAATAGCAGCTAGGATGATTAAAGGGCTGAAGGATTGACTTATTAGGGAAGAAGATTAAAGGAACTAAATATGTCTAGGTTGGCTAAGTGGCAACTTAAGACGGGACATGAATGATAACAATCCACAAGCTTTTGAAGGATGTGAAGGGCTAGGAGAGAGAGCGTCAGAGAGAGGAATTTACAAGTCTGGTTCAAGGGGGTGAACAGTAACAGTCTGAGCATATGATAATTTAGGTTGGATAATAAACGAACATAAAATCCCAATGAAAATCCCCAAGAGCTGATGAGTCTCTTAAAGGAAGTAGTAGATGCTCATTTAAGAGCTACATTTAAATGGACGTGTAGAGTAAGAACTGAGCCTGGTGTCTGAGCAGCAGTCCATCAGTGCTGTAGTCCTTTCTAGGTCTTTCGTCCTTCTGGTTTCTACAAAACACGCAAGTCATTTTGTTTGTGCCCAAAGGAAAGGATCTGTCAGTGCCTTCTCTCCCTTGGTTGTGAGCAAACATAGGCTTTGGAGTGAAAATTCAGTGACCTCAGCATCCATGCTGGGGCCAGACATCCTAGGAACAGGAAAGGGGAGCTGGGCTGGCAGTGTGGGATAGGGAGGCTGTTGCAAGAATGCTGCACTTTCCCTTCCTGTCTCATTTTGGGCATCCGAAGCACTGAAAGATGCAATTATCTTTGTAACTTTGTCTTGCTAGTAGGATCAGGAATCAGATGAAAGATCTCATCTCCTTCGCAGTTCCTTCCTGCGAGTTGCACAGTCATTGCCTGACCCATGCACTGAGCTACTAGAAATTCTGTGTACTGTGAAACTTCTACAAAGGCAGCATGAAATGGAGGTGTCAGAAGGCCTCACTCCACTAATTAAGCTGCTGTGTGTGGACACATAGCGGTTGTCAGTAGTTAATTCTGCACCACACTGGAAAGCGCCGCTGCTTTAAGGCCGGACATCACCCGAGTGTTCTATAACATCACAGCCCCGCTGCTTAGCAAAGCTTCCGAGCACTTCCAGGACAACATTCCCAGGGCATCCCTGCGAGGAGGAGGGGGCTGTCTGCATGTGGGGTCCCTTGATCCTCTGCTGGGAAACCTCACATAGGTCCATGGAGTGATCGAGTTGGGATATTTCGGAAGAGCGCCGCGGAGCTGGACCTTGGTGGCAGTATTGCCGGGCTGGACCGTATTGCCAAGCAAGGTATGGATTTACAGCGTTCTGGCAGACTGTTAGGGTGCTTCGCCCTGCTTCACAGGGGCTAGGACTAGGCAGCACAATGTGTTTGCTCCTCGCTATATGATTCAGTGCTGAGGCCAGGATGTGGGGCGTCCCTTGATGCACGCATGCGGGTAACCAACAGTGCCTGCAATCCTCTGTCAGTATAGATTATCTATATGAACAATTGCAAGTGGCTTTAGAGGCTGGTGCGGAGGGGCAGTAGCACCAGCAGAATACAATATGGGCTGTGTTTCCCAGCAATAATCTTGGTTTAAAGCCAACTCCCCCACCACACATGCATACATACACACACACACACACACGTGATCAAATATCACTTGACTACACACTCCCCCCCCCCTCGCTCTGGCCCCCCTTTTGCGCAGAGTCTGTTTTGCAAAAAACACCGTGGGGAAAGCGGCTTTTGCTAAATGTTTTATAATGTGCCAGGGAACCTTTATCAAACATTTAATCCCAAACCTGGCTTTGAAGCAGGGAGGCATACAATTCTGTAATTAATTTTTTTTTTTACCTTCTTTTGCTAATCGCTGATAAAAAGCTTAATTCTATTAACAACTTGACTTGACAAATTGCACCGTTCAACGGAAGCGTTTAGAAATTAATTACGCATTTTATTGCATTAGATCGGATAAACAGGGCGGTGCTGGCTGCGGAAGAGAGGAGCATCAGCGGCGGGCCCAGCACAGGCGCTTCTTGGACGGTGGCGGTTTTTCACACCGCCTGCGTGTGGGCAATTTACGTGGCCGCAGAATCGCTGACAGGGCTGTTTTCCCTGTTTGTTTGTTCTGGTCTCTTTGCTGATTGCAAAAGTTCCACGTAGGAGAGTTTATTTTTGTAAAGGTGAACTGCAAAGCGACGGCGAAAATTCAGCTAAGCACAAATTTCTTTGCTGAGCAGCCTCCGTGGGGGATAGCCAGGCTTGCGAGCCTGAGGATAATGAGAACGGGCAATGCCTGAACAACCTGGGAGGTACAAAACTAGCCGAGCGGTGTGGGCACAAGGGGGCAGGTGGAATGAGGGGAAGTTCCCTGTGTGGTATATACCCCCACCAGGGGAACTTTCTTGTGTATATGTATGTATGAGCATATATAGATATATGCACATCTGTGTTTGTATAGATACAGATACGTTCTTGACATCTCTGAAGTTCACAAACGATTCACAGCTTTTTTTGAAGGCAGCCCCAAAAAGTCAGTTTTATCTGCATGTCCCTTCGTACCATGCTGCCCCTGCGCACAGCGAACCTGGAGGATGTTCTCATTCAGAACTGCATTTGGGACCTCAGGGTTTGTGGTGCCTTTTGCGTTCCTGTCTCGCCCTTGCTGGCTTTTGGAGAGAGACTTGGCATGAGTCCTGTTCCTCTGCAGTGCGTAATGGTGTTTCTCCTTCCTACCTTCATCGCAGCCTGTGTACTGGGCTGCTTCTTGTTGTTTTTATTTCCTAGAGGCACATCAATAACCTTTCTCCTTGCCTGTAATCCATATAGTTGTGACCCTGATGGATTTCAGGCTGAAGCTGCAGAAGGCAACGAGAAGAAAATGAACTTCATTTTTTGTTTTTGCTTCTTTTTTTCTATTAGGGAGCCACATAAACGTGAGCAGCTCCTGCAGTGCTTGCCCCATGCCCTCTGCAAAGGCCATTGAACTTCGGGGTGGGCTGTCCCCCAGCATGTGCTCTCAAAATTAGCATGTGAGTGGCACCGGCCACCAAGCAGGGTGTTAGATTAACTGTTTCTTGCTTCTGTCTTTGCATTGGCTTCCTTCTGTTCTCTCTAGCTCTCACTGCAGAGAGTTGATGAGCAATACAATGCGCTGGTGGCATCTGTTTTCGCAGTGGTTTGCATAGGCTTACCCCAAGAAGGGGTAGAGCGAGCCCCAGGTGAGCGGAGACCGAGGTGGCGAAAGGTGGTCAGGGAGGCATCTAGATGCAGGAGAGGCAGAAACAGGTACACAGATGGTGCGCAGCAACTAGGGGAGGAAACACGGGGAAGGAGCACAAGAAAAATAAATAAAAGTTAATAGAGCTAAGCAAAAATACTGAGAGGAAAAATATAACGTCAGTGAAAAGGAGCAGAATGAACCTGGAGACAGGCAACGGGGATGCTGCAGAGAAGAAAACATTAACAATAAAAGATAGATCACAGCGTGCTAGGCGGCAAGAAATAAACAGCGAGTTTAGAAAATTTCAAGGAGAACTATAGAGTCAAAATGTGTAGAGGGAAAAAGGAGAGAGAAGAAAGCAGGCAAAGTAGAGGGAGAAGAAATTCAAAAGCGCCTTTGAAAGTAATAATTAAGTGACTAAGGCATCAGTGTTGAAGTAGTGCAGTATTCAAGGGACCAATTGGTGCTGAAGCCTGAGGTGAGCCTGGGGGAAGTGAATCCTGAAAAAATAAATAAAGCAGGGAGAGGAAGGTGCCTGCCCGAGGAGCCTCCTGCCTGTGCTGCTCGTGAGTCTGGATGCTCTGCAAGGATGCTTGCTCTCACCCGGCCAAACCAAGCCGGGCTCTTGGGTTGGAGCCCATGCCTTTGGCTCGGCTCTGCTTCCCCGCGTCCTGTGCTCACGCTGGGGCCGTGGCCGCGTGTGCGAGCTGCGTGTCAGCACGGGCAGAGCGAACCTGCCACCGGCGTCTGCTGAGGCAGGAGGAATTTATTAGTATTTAAAGCTAAATCAATTTGCTGATGGAGAAAATGATCCTTTGCCCTGAATATTAATGTCAATTTGGTATCTGATGATTTAAATTTATTTGTTTAGGATTCCTTCTCAGACCTACACATGGGCAGACGAGTAATTTTGCAACATGACTTTATCTGGCCTTTATGCTTGTAAAGGCATCAAATCACATTCAGGTGCTGGGCAGAATTTCCCAGTCTCTTCTGTCCCCTGTCCGCTGCTTTCCTTCCCTGCAAAGCCCCAGGCTTGGCGGCGTGTGGCATGGTCTGATGGCAAATGTGAAAGCAGGAAGCAAAAAAGTGTTCACCCTTTCAGAGTGAGCCTTGGCCATATCACTCCTGTTCTCCTTGCTCAGGTTCCAGGAACTATTAATAGACATCTGTTAAGGTTTATTAATTATACTGCTGTCCTAGACCACCTTTAATATGAACAGTATGAACTTTTTGTTCCCTAACCCCATGCCTTCTTTCTGTCATCCCAAAAGGCACATGCAAGAAGGGAAATACTTAAAAAAGAAGGAAGAGCAGCCATGCGTTCATCTACCAAAATACATATTGCAGGTTCAGTGTATCCAAAGAAGCTGTGTCCTGTGGGCTTAGCCTTTGCTGGCACTAAGGTTATACCTGGCAAAACATGAAAACCTCGTGTCCTCAGAGTGTTGGGCAGATCAGACTTTATTTTGAATTCTGATCTGTGTCAATTGACAGCTCCCTGAAAAACCCACTGGGGGAAACACATGAGTAAGAGTTATTTATTTACAGGCCCAACAGACAGAAGTGCAGCTGAGCATCTCAGTTTCCATTAATAGCAGTCAACGTGACCTGACAGGACTTTGATCTTCTGAAAATAACACCAGGTTTCTGCAGGCCGTGGTGAATGTTGGGCTCTGTGGACAATTTGCAAGGGAGTCTTCAGGTCCCTTCGCTGAAGAGCTTAGCATCTAAGAGCATGATCCTGTAAATCTGTGCTTAGGCAAGTAGCCCATTGAGTTTAATGGGATTACTTGTGCAAGTAAGGCTTTGAGAGAGACAGCCTTAAGGGGTGATGGAAATGTATGGTGCTGGAACGTTGCAGCACAGCATAAAGGAGAGGCGTACGGCGCTAGGAATGTGTTTGTTACCCTCGCACCGAACTGGTTCCTGTCACTTGCAAGAGGCTATGGTCATTTGATTTTTACTGCATTAAAATATGTTGGAGGCTAGAGGGAGCCAAAAGTGACATTGGCGCAGAGCCGGTACAGACCCTGCTTGCTCGTGACAGGAAAGAGGGCAAGCAGATAACCAGGCACGCAAGGCTGAGGAAACCTGCCTGCGAAGGGAGGATGTGGGAGAGGATGTGGCATGGCAGAGAGGCCCAGATGTGGGGCGGAAACGGCCCGGGAGGCGGCAGAATTGCAGTGCCCCTTGGTGGGGTGGGGAGGGAAGGAGAGATCTGCAAACACTTCTTTCTGACTCAAAAGCAAAACCTTGGCTCAATCGTGTTTGCAATCCTTCCGCCTTCCGTCTCTGCAAGCATTCCGGCTTAGGTAGAACAAATACTCAGGAAAAAACAGAAATTCTTACTGTGAATATTTCCATCAGAGGCAAATTTGGAATGGTCTAGTGGGTTGTGAAATTTGCATTTTGTGCTGGAGGCTCTTGTCCAAGTCACAGATTTTGTTCTTTCTTTGTCCCTAATAAGCTGGGTCGAGTTGGATAAATCAAATGCTGCCTTTCCTACTTAAATCCATGGCTTGCCTACCCACAGATGATGAGTTTCAGATAGGTGATGTTTTGGTCTTACTGGGGTAATTTCACAACCACCAAATGGGTCCCCCAGCCTAGTGATCAGGTAGTACTGTTGGAGCTAGTCTCGTTCCCTTAGTCCCTCCAATAAATTCATATCTGATGTATACATACAATTGCAATTTTTCTAGCTTTTCTGTAGAATACTTGCTTTGTGTTGTGTTGATTTTGTTAGTGATGCAGATGTTACAGTCCAGTAGTATATAGCAGGGAATGGTGGATTTTACAGCAGATTGTAATATTTGCAATATGTATAATGTGTCAGTAAAGGATTATTTACTGCCAGAAACTGCATCGATAATCCCAAATAATAAATGAACGTGAGAGCTGGAGATTTCATTTGCTATCACAAAAAATGCTGGCTTCCATCAGGCACTTTTATTTTCTCACTCATTTTGCAACTTGCAAGTATGTTTGGTCAGCAGTGCAGCTTTCCCCTGATTTTAATGAAAAAAAAATCTGGATCCTGGCTTGCCCTACGAGCTTTTCACTCCTAAGAAAGCATTTGACTAAGAGTTTCGAGCATTGCTTAGCTCCAGGTTTTGCAGAGGCCTGTGATGTCTGTCCAGGAAGCCCAGTAATGTTCTCCAGATGGCGTATTCCAGAGGATGGCATCCACTCACCACAGATATGATTTCTCTATCTATGGGGAGAGGCAGGGAGGAGGGATGACTTGGCACCTACCCCTTCCTGGCAGAAAGCTGCGTTAGAGTCGGGTCGCCCGCTCCGCTGCACTGTCCCCCGTGCGGCTTCCATGCCTGAGGACTTCCTGCTGTGCCCTGCTCCCCCTCCGCTCCGTGCCGCCTGGCTCTCCGCTGGCTCCGGCCTCTGACGTCAGCCCACCAGCTGGTCGGCATTTTGAAGTCGGCAGCATCGCTCGTGTTGGAAGCGCTCCCAGGCCCGCGGCCGCTGGGAATGGCGAGAAAACCGCGAGAGCCCCACCAAAAGTTGGCCCTGGGCACCGCCAGCCCCAGGAGACCAATCTTCCCCTGCATTGCCCCCCGTCGGCCCGGGTGGATGGCAGCCTGCAGGGCTGTGGGCTGAGGTGTCCCTGAAGCCAGTGGCTTGGGGCTGATGGAAGGCCGTGCAGTAGGTGAGCCCATGCTGTGCTCATGTGTGTTTGCCTCCTTGCCCACCCATGGGAGAGCGTGCAGCGCTGGCGCCTGTGGGAGCTGTTGGCCCTACTTCCAGAGGCATCCGACCTCCGTGCGTGTGTTGGCTCCCGAGGGCTCCTGTGTGAGATTTGGCACCCGATTCCTAGCACCCAAGACCTTAAGGAAGTCGGGTTCAAACCATCCCATGTTGGACTTGTGAAGTGAGGGCTATTCGAGCCACAGCGTAGCCAGGAGAGCATGCGCATGCACGAGTGGCCGCAGTGCTTTCCCCCTCTCTGAGAGAGCTGCTGCTTTTCCTTCATGCATGGAAACGGAGAGAAATGGTAAGCGTGGCTGCGTGTTGTGCCGCAGTTTGGATATACGTGTTTGTCACCTGCCATGTGCATTCACCTTTGCCTTGCTGTTGTGGCATGTCCAGATTTGCAGGTCCACCTCCGGCCGGAGGAAATCCTCCTGCAAGGGCCGTGGTGCACGGACGATGCCCTGCTCCCGGCACCCGCATCCGGGGCCGTGCACAGGGCGTGTTCCTGCCGGCGTGTGGAGCGCGCACGCTTCCCGCCATGTTTAACTACGGGAATTATTAATCCTGTTTGTAGCCAGCAGCGAGATGGGCAGGGAGCCGCTTAACAAGAGCTGACACATGAAGAAATAAGGCTTTTGTCTCCGTTGTACGTTAAACAATTCATGAGGTTTGGGGTTGAATAAGACGTTTAATGAATGTTGGCCTGTTCAGGCTGCCTGCAGCTGGTCATTTCTCACCAAGGACTGGGTGCTTTAAAGGCCAAATAAGGAGAGATGAGCTTTGAGTTATAAAATTTTAACAAATAAATGGCATCTCCTTCTCTTTAAAACGGAGAGATGGATAGGAGCGCTAATAGCGGCGTTTCCAGGCGTCTGGAGAGGCGGCAGGGCTGTGGATACAGTGAAAGCACAGCCGAGCTGAAGGGAGGATTCTCCGCGAGTGAGTTTATTTATCACGGAAGCTGTTTTTCCGGCAGTACGGCAAGGGGGCCAGAAGACCTGCCTGCTTTGCAGCAGGCACCTTGTTAATTCTCCGCTTAGATCTCCCACAAGTAGAGGGGGCGGAGAAGTGAGACAGGGAGCGATTAGGGAATAGAGCAGATCTTATAGGGATGACTAATTGGGAGTTGGAGGAGAGAGATGCTGCTGAGCAGACTGAGACCTTTGCCTGTGGTTGCAGGGATGCGTGGTTACCCCTAGCGGTTTTGCCTGCGTTTTATATTGTGCAAGAGCTTCTCTCTTGACTTAAACAAGAAAAAAAAAGGGGGAAAAAAACGCGATAGACATGTTTACACACTTTAAACGTTCAGAAATAAACTTTGCAGGGCCGGTGTTGTGTTGCTGTACTCCCACTTGATTCACTCCACCACTTCCCATGGTGCCAACGTCTAATTTAGAGCCTCGCGACTCTTCCCTTCGCTGCCTGCGGGATGTGGTAGCCTGGAGTACCAGGAGGCCAGACTTGCGTCTCACTCTTGTGAGCGTGGACACGAAGCTCCAGTGCGATGCAGCTCCTCAGGCCCTCCTGGCTTCGCGACATCTCCCCTGCCCCTTGAGAGGTGATTTCTGGTTCAGCCCCTGCACTGTAGGAAGCAGCGAGGCTGCTGTTCCCTCCATCCGCGCACACGGACGCCCCGTCCCAGTGCTGGGAGCGCGGACCAAGCAGATGGTGCCGCTTTGCGCCGTGGCCTAGGGCGGCAAGCCGGCACGCGCACGACCCGTTGGATAGTGCAGGAGGGAGCTCTGTGTGATGCTTTTGTCCATCCGCCCCTGTAAAGGGACAACCAATTCGGCCTTGGGGACACCAGCCCAACTGACCGAAACAGCAGGCTTTTGTTGGAGGGGAGCTGCTTCCTCCGCTTGGAAAACCCCCTTTATAATCCCAGCCCGGCTTTCTCTATGGCAGCAGAAACTTTTGTTTTGGCCTGCCTATAATACTGAGGCGTTTTGCTCCAGAACAAAGAAGCCCGTTTTAGCAGCCGTCTTCATTAGTGCATATTAATGGGTTCAATTGATGTAATTTATTTTAACATATAATTTGTTTTAACGTTTATTTTAACACTTTCCACTTCTTCACTGGATTAATAGAAATCTCCTTGCCCATCAATAGGCAGCAGCTATTTAGACTGTTTAACCTTATATGCTGTGACATTTAGTTTACTCTTTAGATGAGCAGACTTTCAGAACAAGGGTCTTTTTGTACAGCAACCTGATCCCAACTTTCAGCTAATGTAATGCAGCTAATACAGTAGGAATAATTGATAAGAGTTCAGAACAGCTTATGAAGGACAAAAATGCAACACAATATGGGCTCTTTAATGGTCACAGTGATCATAGCATTAGTTTTATGTCGCATTTATCCTCCTCGCTTCTCCAGTCCTCATGTCCTTGCAGCCTGCACTCCTCACATCAAAGCCGGGGAGAGGCCGTGCCCAGGCCTCGGTGGAAGGACATGATCTGGTGACACAAAATGCCTTTTTCTTTGGGTGGCTGCTGACTCAAGTTGTTTCAGAGAGTCATAGAATCATTATGGCTGGAAAAGACCCAGGTCTTTTCTGTGTGAACTTACCATCAGCTAAGTAGGATAGTGGGTCCGCATGAGCTTACCTTTGAGATCTGATCAGTTTGCGGCCCAAGGTATCATTTTTTGTTAGCTAGCCTCAGAGACCAAAATTTACAGATGTGGCTTTAAAATAATTAGTTTTAGAGTTGCTTCCTTTCAGCAAAGAAATACCTGCCCTCAAACACAGGGCTAAGAAAGTAGAGCAGGGGATTACAAGGGAAGATGATAGGCAATGCACAAATAAACACGCGTGCCCTTGGGCTTTGATGCCATATTATATGTTAACCTCATGCAGAAAGCACAGTGTTTGGGAAGACAGTGTGTTTTAGGAGTGGGTCATACCGTACTCACGTGCCATGAGATTTGTTGCCCATGCCTTGCTTTCCGGAGGGCTGGGAACACCTTCAAGGGCAACCGGGCCTCTAGGTCCTGTTGCCTGGGTGCATCCCTGGGGTGATGTGGGAAGCAGGAGCAGGTGAGCAGCACCAGGAACTGGTATGGAGGCTGTGCTAAGTGGTGCTGAACCTGCCCTCCCGTCAGGTGGGATTTGCTCACTTGGGAAGAGGCTTGCTGTGCCGGTGCCGTGCTTGGGTGCAGGCTGAGTCCACTGGCACGAGGGTGTGCAGATGTGTAACTGGTGGCCCAAAGTGCTCTCCGAACGGGACAGAGAAAGCTGCAGGGTTTCCACTCTGTATTCCGGCATCAGTGCTGGAGGAGACATGGGCAAAGTGTCTCTGCATTTCACTGAAGAAATTTCAGAGAAGCGTTTAACATCAAGCCAGCCTTCACACAGACTCCATAACCTCATGTTAGTCAGGCTCTACTGCTCTATCCATCCTGGGGTGTGTATTTTCCCTGTCTCTCTCCCTCCGCCCTGCCATATGTGGCACTTTGGATGTGCTGCCTCCCCCTCCTGTTTTCTGCCCCAAGGTGGTTGCGAGCTCAGGAGTGATGTCTGGTAGTGCTCTTTATTGCACATGGTGCAGAGAAATACGAGCATGGCAGCCCTACAGGAGCAGATGGCATCACACGTCTGGCTCTGCTTCCTCAGACAAACTAGGATACTGCAGACTGGTGCTCACTCACTAATGCTAACTTGAAATATTGGTGGGTCTTGTACAGTTTGGAGGAGCAGCCGGGTTGTTACCAAAGCTCATGTGGGCTGAGTGCAAGGAGGGCATATAGGTGACAAGAGTCCTGCATATGTTTCTGGTAGAGTGTTACTTTTCAGAGGAGAGAACAGGATGCTGGAAGGAAGAAGTCATAAAGAGAAGGGGATTTCTCTACATTACATGCAAATGTGTGCCCATCTCCAGCAGTGGTGGCCAAGTCGTACATGGACTCGTCTCAGATACAGACAGCAAAGGCTCCGCTTCTCCTCGGGATGTTGCAGTGTGGAAGTGCAGTGAATACTCTCTTCGGCCAGTTAGCATGCAAGCAAGTGGGGAATGCAACATGGCAACACTGGTTGGGCTAGTGGGAAAAGGCCTTTTCGGTAGCCCGGAATGGGGCTAAGAGGAGCAGAAACATAGAAAGTATTGGAAGGAGAAGTGGGGAAATGCAGAGACCAAGCGAAGAGCAGGAAAGATTCTGTGAGAGAGGAGACTGTACCGAGAGGAGGGAAGAGGGAGAGGGTGGTCACCCATGTGGGAGAGAAAAAGGATTAATTAGGTCAGGGAGGAAAAGAGAAATTCGCAGCTTAGAGATGGGAGAGACACAGGCCGCATCCTCTCCCTGCAAATTCCAGGGTGCAGGCGCAGGGGGTCCTCCCTCCCTGTCACTGCAGTGCCCCGTGTGACACTGCTGTCCCCTACTGTCACATTGGAGCCTCAATAATTTCAGCCCGCTGGCCCACCCGCTCCATGTTAGTGCAGTTCTGGCAATTACCATTTTTCAGAACTATTTTGACTGTTAAAAATGCCTATTTTTTTTTTTAATAAGCTGATTAAAAGAGACTGCTTATTAGCATAAGCTCCTTGCCGTTCAGCCCTCTTCCTAATTAAAAGCACTCATCTGTGGAGACCTCGATTCTCCCCTGTCCTCTGGGCTAGCTTTTTGGACATTTTTTTCCCTGGCAGTTTGCTTTATTTTGCCTTGTCTTCCTTTTTCTAGTTTCCTCTCCAGCAGCCTCTTGGCAAGGATGGCAGAAGATGCAGGCAGGTGGAGGCTTAGGTATTTAGCATGAGATGAAAAATGGGATGAATTTACTGCTTCTTAAAGCATCATCTTCTGCTGCTTGCTTGGGAGCAGAGCAGCCGTGCCTTGGCTCCGCGGTTCATGGGAGATGCACCTCCTGGGGCAGCGGTCTCCTCCAGTCTAAACATCAGTAGGCCGGTGGTATTTTGGGATGGCAGATCTATAATGTAAGTGCAGGGGTGCTGGTGGCTATGCAGCAGGTGGTGCTTTTGCTCTTATTCAGTGGTAAACCAGGATCCCAGCAAGGGATCGGCTGCTGCTCCCTTGCAGAGAGGACTGCTTTTATGGTGTCCTGACCATGCAGAGATGCTACAGCTCTTGGCATTTGTGGCCCCAATACTTTGGAAAATTACAACACAAATAACTCTCTGCCAAATCCCTCAGTGTCCCCCATGGTCCTAATTAAATAAAACCCCTGTGCTCATCCCTTCCTTCAGGAGTGCACAGCCATGCCTCGTACCTGCCAGGCTTAGCCCTGGGCTGGCTGCCTCGGAGAGTCTTGCGAGGGCTCGCACCAAGGGTGCCTCTGGATGAGCGTGGTAGAAATGGGAAGCTCTGCAAGCCAGACCCACTACCTTCTGTAGTTTAATCTGTGATTAAAACCTTAAGGCAAGTGCTGAGATATACAAGTTACTCACCGCTATTCTGCTAAACGCTGAGAAATAGGGGAAATTTGCTGCATGAATGGCCCCAGCTCATGGCCCTGTGCAAAAGGAGAAGATTTCTCCAGACAGCGTTATATAGAAATCTGTTTACTGCTAATATTTTCCTGTACTGTGCAATGATCCTGGACCTTGAACTACTTCAGCAATTGTTCATTTTCCTAAGAAAAATTTCCATAGTTCACCTATGAAACATGGCAGATGACTGCAGTCAGCAGAAGTCTGATTTCTTAATTTAATGAGCCCAGTCCTGAGCTACAGTCATATGTCACTTGGTGCCACTAATGAGGAGAGGGCTCAAGTCCCTGCTCACAGGGATAGCTTGGGGGTAAGCTTTTCCCTGAGCAAACTCAGAGAGCTCTCAGGACTGTCTGGCAGCGACTTTCCAATCATCCCGGGAACCCTGGGAGCCGGCAGGCTTTTCCTGGTGCCTGCTTCCAAATCATTCCCCCTATCCCAGGGCTGCAAAGAGTTGGAGGACACGTGGGAGCACGCGTGGGAGGAGTGGTCAGGTAACTGGGTCATCCGGCTTTGTAGTCCCTTTTTGCTCCTGGAGCAAAGAATGAGGATTGTAGCTGGGACCAGGGCTTGGCTCCATATCTCAGCTTCCCATGCTTTTTCAGTGTCTTATGCTTAGCCCTGCAGGAGCTGACACAGCTATGGAGAAGTGAGACTGGCGTCTAATTTGCGTCATGCCTCAGCAGCTATAGTCTGACTGCAGGCTTTTTCTTCCTGGGGTTCCTCTAAGAGCCAGAAGAGAACAGCTGATTTTCAGATCCAAAAGGGATTTGGGATGGCTGGCAGGTTAGATACACTGAGGCTAATGGTCATCACTTTCACATCAACTTTCCGCTGGTGGAATTCCGTTGATTGTAACAAAGTAATGACTGATTTACCATGACAGTCAGAAAAGTGTCGTCATTATTTTATTTATTTCCTTTAGTACTGTAAAATGAACCCCATCTGTACTGAAAGGAAGGATGCTGCAGAGCCACCTGCGAGACTTGCCCCAGTGAAAAGAGCTGCCCTTTCTCCTGGGCTCGGTATATTGTGCAGCCCACCGGCACGCCACCACCGTGCTCTCTGCCTTGCAATGCGGTGTGCAGCAGTCCTCTGCAGTGCTGCATGTGCCTGTCCTGCGTGAGCTCCTGCATGCCTCTCAGGGGCCATCTGTAGCTTATACAGTGCATAGAGAAGGAGGGAGCAGGGAGAGGGTCTCCTGCTTACACCGTGGCACCTCAGGAGTAACTTGGCAGAAGTCAGTGGGGCTACAGTCATGCCCCAGGTATGTGTTCAGTCAAACCATGGCTGCAGTGTCACTTTTAAAAGGTCAAGAACAATGTTCTCGGCTCTCATTGGATCCCCCCCATGGACTTGCTCTGCTTCCTGGACTGCATTTTTTTTTTCAAAGCTGTCGACCGGGCTTAAGTCTCACCTGAAATTCTGAAATAACCCAAAGTAAACAGGCTGAATAGCCTGGAAAGGTCAAGAGAATGCACTGGGTCCAAGGAAGGGCCAAAGTCACTCATGGTTTAACTCGATTGATTTGATATTGTTACACCAGGATGGATCTAAGTAAAGGTTATGGCTCCATCTTCTCAGTTCCACAACCCAGCCTCATCTTTGTGAAGAAGGCACATCCTGCTTTTGGAGGCAGGGAAGCAGAGGTGGAGATGTGGGGATGCTGAAAGCTTGCTCCGGTGTGTTGCTGTTCATGAGCAGAGCTCCCAGGGGTCCCACAAAAAGAGAGTGCGTGTCATTATCCCCATTTTGCAGTTACCAAAATTAAATGCTGTTGGTGAGGAGTGAGTTGCCAGGGCAGCAGAGTGTTTCCTCCAGAGTCACCCTGATGCCACCAGGAGCCCCAAGGCCAGCAGGGTTTGGACTAGGACCACTGTGCTCTGTAGCCGGAGCACCTGGCACTGAAATCCTGTAGGAAAGACAGACCAGCTGTCCATGCTTTTGCACCGCAGCAGGCTTCTCTTACAGATAAGGAAGAGAAGGCGAAGGAGAAGGGACAGAAAGGTTTCATTTCCTATTTCTCAAACGCAGCAGAGTGAAGCAGGAAAGCCCTTCTCTTTCCAGCCAATGTGAACCTCACTGCCCAGCCCTCATTTCTAGCCTGCGGGATGGTTCACCGGAGCATTGCGGCAGAGGGTCAGGACACATCCTGTGCGAGGAACCATAGGATATGAGTGCGGAGTGCCTGAGGTTGAGGCAAATTACTCAAGGGAATAAATGCATCCCACTACCCACTGCAGATAAATTTCAAGCTGACGACGGCAGAGGCCTTGCTGGGCAAACAGGACTTTGTTCCTGGGTTTGGCCACAGGGCATGTTGCATTGCGCTTACAGAGGCTGGCTAGGGAGGCCAGTGCTAAGGGCTTGGGCTCTTTGTAGTTTTGTGAAAGGTCTGAAACAGCCAATTCCACATACGAGGTGCTCTGGAGGGAACAAAGGAGGGTGGAGAGGTACTGGTGGTTTGGAAAACTTCGGATATTTGTGCAGACCATGACTTTTAAATTTCAGGCCTTAGTAACATTAAAGTTGTATGAAGTCTTAGTTGTTCGAGGTCTTATGAGGTCTTTGACGCACCTCTGCTCTTCCCTGTAAACAGCAGCATTTTCTCCAGACCCAAAGCATTTAAAGGAAGCACTTGAATATCGTTAATACTGTCTCTAGATAGACAAATGTTTGTACACAGATAGTTTGTCCAACAAATGATATTTTTTTTTCTTTGCTATCTGGAGTCAGCAGGCCCTATGGGTGTCCACAGACTCTTCTCAGGGGGCTGTGATGGGCGAAAAAGCAGGTTGCCATCTGCAGTGAGACAGTCTGTATATGGGAGGCTGCTAATTTTGGAAGAGTTGAAAAGTACTGGGTGCTATGGGATTGATGAGTGGGTAGATGGATACTCTCAAATTGTCAAACCCCGCATTTTTGGGAAAGCAGTTTGAGATTGGAGAAGTGGAGATTGCGCATTTCCTATTCCCTCATCTGCCAAATTCCTAAATGTGAAAGAGTAAAGAATTGTGTTATCCATAACAGTACAAAAATTCAGAATCATTTCCAAACATGGATTTTAATCGAGACCTGAACCTTTTGGATTTGCCCAGAGAAAACACCTCTCTGTAGCCCAAGTCCAAATCACTGCCGTTTCTGCTGCTTCTCACGGGGTTTTTGGATTCTCTTCCTTTGTGTTCAGTGAGGCCATCCACTTCTTCTGTTGCCTTCTCTTGTTCAGACTCGCTCTCTCCCCATTCTTCCTCTTGGTACTCCTTACTACCGGTTCTGTCTATGGACACTTGGACGCTTCTGTGGGAGACAAAGAAAGAGTTAAGCAGGGAGCACGAAAGCTCCCTGACCACTGAAGGAGGGTGAGGGCCACTGACCCTCTAACCCAAGTGCCCTGCCTTGGCTGGGACCACGCTCTGAACCGACTCTACCCTCTCCATCAGGGATTGGGCCTTTTTCTTACGTTAGATAAATATAAAAATAAAAAATGCACACAAATGAAAACAAAAAGCCTGGCATCAGACCTAATTAATAATAATAGAAAAGCCAATTTCACAGCCCATTACCCCCCACAGCCAGGTGGGGGGTAGGCAGGTGATTAGTAGGAGGGACTTGAACAAACATGGGCGGATGTGTTTGTGGACCTCATGAAAGAGGTGGGGCGACCGCGCGACTCGCAGAGTTTCCCTGCCAGACGTAGAGCTTTAGGCTCCATTAAGCCAGAACCCAACAGAAGTTACCAAAGCCAAGGGGAGAATCTTTAAAAATGCCGACAGCGTCGTTTGGCTTCATTAGCAGGGCTTCTGTGTGCCTCGCTCGCTCTTCGCCGCCGCCGCGACCCCCTCCCCTCCATGCTCCCTCCTTTTCCTCTCTTTCCGTTTCGTTTAACTGAAGGCAATTCATCTCGTTTTAATTAATTTTTACTTGCAGCGCTATCACCCCAAGTATAAAGGCAAAAAGTTGTTTTTTTTAATTACAAAGCTAACGGCATTAATTACCAGTACAGTAAATGCATCAACGCACGGGAGCCAAGTGGCGTTCGAAGGCACCGAGGCAGCGAGCAGCCGTGACAGCTGCAAAGGGCTGTGAGATTTTTTTTTTTCTTCATTTCTTCTCCTCCTTATTCTCTCTATAGAAGAGCCTCACTATGGAAAGAACGACCTGAGAGTTTCTAAAACACAAGGCAGCTCCAGCCACTCGCTGACATATGACGTCTGGAAGGGATGCAACAGGGAATCGTTGAATGATAGGGCTGGAAAGGGCAGGAGAAGGCCATTTAGTCCACCTCTTGTCCCAAGGTAGGAGAGGATAGACTTGCTTCATTCTTGATGGATGTTTGTTAGCCTGCCTTGAAAGACTTTAAGAAATATCCTTGTTTTTTGGTGAATGGTTCCCCACAAGCTGCACCATGAGTTGGAATCCAACTGGTTGGGTAGTTCAGCATAATTTCTCCTTCATTTCATAGTTAGATCTGTGTGGAACCAACATATGTAGAGCTCTGATGGGGTGAGAAGTGGAGATGAGTTAGGACAGAGTGCTGAGGGAGCTAATACCCGTCTGGCCCTTAAACACAGGCATTTATGCTTCAGCTATAAATACTCCAGGGATAAGCCAGGAAGCATAAGCTCAAGTACTTTGTGTTAGAAATAAAGAATGGGCAATTCTGTGAGGGGTGCATTTTCTTCTCAGATTCATGGCTTAGAAGAAACGTATCAATCAATTAGGGTTGTGATAATGGGCAAAACTCACCTTGTAAGGATAATATATGGGCTGCTGCAGCATCATTGCACAGGGGTGTGTGGGAAGAAATGCAGAAACGTGGTCACCTGCCCTTAGGATGAAGCTGTGTTGGCTGTTGGAATACCCCAAAAGTATTTGCCTTTCCTTACTTCTTTTGTCTGAGAGTTTTTTATGTTGTAAATAGCCTCAAATGTGAGCTTGTTTTCTAGCTGTTAGGTTTGATTCATTTCACTACTGAAGTAAAGCACAGGGTATAATTAAGGATAGAGTTTGGCTCAGATGGTCTGATTTGGGTCTGACATGAAGATAAGATCTGGGGGAGGAAGCCAACATGTAATACAATGTTCCCTTACTGAAATCTCAGGAACTGAGTCCCTCTGGCTAAAGAAAGGAACTGAAGTGCCAAGTCTGGCGAGGAGAATGTAGGAGAAGTCCCACTAAGCAGGAACTACATCGCTGCAGGCATTTATTTTCCTTTAAAAAAACATTTATTTCTCAAAAAGAGTGAAAAAGTTTCTGAGGTTTCTGAGAAGTCTGACGATCACTGAGCCCTCAGTGATGGGGAAGGCAGTCAAGAGAAGAAATAGCTGTGCCTCTGTCCAGTGTGTTCAGATGTAAGGTTTCTGGCTCTGATAACATCCCATAAACCATCCCGTAAACCTGCTTTCTGACTGAACAAGGCTTGGAAAGCGAGGTGTGAATAGTGCTGATTGATAGTGGTCAGAGAGAGATAATCTCAGCTGTTAGTGTTGGGCTTTCTGAAACCGTTCTGGCCTGGAGATGTTTGTTTTCTTCTGCCCAAGGGAAAGAGGCAGAATCAGTTGAGAAGAAAGAGGGGAAAGGCTGGCTGTGCCTGTGTTGCAAGTTGTTTGTTACTTGATGGGGGTTTTGCCTTCACCAAGCAATGAGCAACCCCTGAAAGAAAGGAAGGATGGTGCAGGAAAGGCTACTCTGGAGGCAAGAGGGGCCATGCCGAAGTGATGCAGCATGTGAGAAAGACTGTTTTTGTTATTCCTTTATTTAAGGCAGCAAGGGCTGAGGAATGTGGGGGCTGGGTCCCAACTTGCAGCTTTCAGATGGGATTCCTGACCCACAGTTTGGTTTGACCTGTGTCTGGATAAAACCTTGGCTGTTCCTGCATGGCAAAACCGTTCAGCTAAATTGTGAAAGATTTTTGGGGGCTCATTTTGAACCTCTCCAAAAGGATGAGAAGAGAGCTCTATGAATGGCCTAGCTATCAGTAACATACAGTCAGAGCCTGGCTAAGGGCAGGCACTAAGAACGAGTGAAAATGACTCTAATAAAGTCATGCCTTACATTTTCTTATCCCAACCAGAAATTCTATGGTACAAAACATCAAAAAGGACTT
This sequence comes from Crypturellus tataupa, assembly GCA_034781795.1. Classification (NCBI taxonomy): domain Eukaryota; kingdom Metazoa; phylum Chordata; class Aves; order Tinamiformes; family Tinamidae; genus Crypturellus; species Crypturellus tataupa. Next base: position 8,642,185 of record JAWLRI010000031.1, read on the forward strand.
AAAAAAAGTATTAGGAACGAACTTGGAAACTACCCAGAGGGAAAACGTTATAAAATTAAAACCTAAAGAACCAGCGGGGAAAGTTCTTTAAGAAATCCCTTATTAGAGTCACAGGAGGTAGCACCATACCCCCAAATTAAAATCAAAATAAAAACCTGGAAGGAAAAAGGTAAGGGAAACCACTGCACTTAAATAACAAGTTGCATAGCTTTATTCAACTCAGAGAAAAAAAATCCTTTAAAATTGGATCTGCTGTCCAAGTGATGCTAATAGGATGGAACGTAAAATGCAGCACTGAGATGTAAAATAAGAGATTAAGAAAAAAAACTTGTAGAACAAACAGCCAAAGATAACACAACCAATAATAATATATTCTTTACATACCCAGAGTAGGAAGCCCCAGGGAGAGTCAGTTAAGCAGGTAATCAGGATAGATAGAGATTGCAGAAAAAGACTTGGCCATTACTAGTGAGGAAAAGAGAACCCTGAATGCCACAGACTGCTTTTTGCTGAGAAAAGATGACACTCTCCTTGGGTAATGTGTGAGTAATGACAAAACTTCACACAAAAGTGCACTATAACAGATCCTCAGGACACTCCAAAGGAGTTCCTGAATGATAGGTCTCAGATTTGACCTGCTCTCATCCATAGAGGTATTTGTGTTGCTGCGGCCTCACTCCAGTGCCGCAATGCAACGGTGGGAGAAATAGCCTGAAAAGAGTGGGCATGAAATGAGAACCCATAGAGCCAGCAGGAAGACTGCTAGAAGAGATTCCTTATTAGATTCACAGGAGGTAGTAGCACACTCCCAGATTTAAATCTAAATCAAAATCTGGATGCGAAAAGGTGCTAGCAGTTAAATGATGCCAAGTCGCATGAATTTATTCACATCAAAAAAAAAAAAAAAAAAAGAAAACAAAAAAAAGGAATACCTCAGGAGCATGCAGTATACTATTCTTCTTTCTATTAATGTTCAGGTAATGTTCAGGTGTTCATTTGCACAATCTTACTCTTTTCTGAAATTCTCCCTTAACTGCCTCTGTTATTCTTTCCACTCTGAAATGGAGAGATTTTGTCACCCACACCAAACATTGGGCTCAAAGAAAGTTCTGGCGTTCCCCAAATGGGTTGTATTGCTCTGCCATCTTCTTGCTCAGGTGTCTCACATGGCTCTTCTGCCCAGCATGCCACTGCTGAAGGCACGAAGGTCCAGCAGAGGAAGAGAAGTGTGTCAGGAATAAGGAGCAACTAGTGTTCCTAGGAGCTTGCTGCTATCACTTTTGCACATTGTGTTCAGCATTTAAAACAGCTTCCTTCTCTAGCTGACCCCACTTTAGAGAGCACCCTTGGATTTTCCCCAAACCTAGCCTTATTTTCAGCTGAGTTGCTAGCTTTTCCCTTCCCTCTTTCCCCACCACTGTCCTTCCCTCTACCTCTGTCTCCTTCAGTAATCTGCATCCCAGTCACCTTCCTTTCCTGTTCTGCATCCATCTCCCTTTTACATTTATTTATTTATTTATTCTCTCCAGGGATAAAGAAGGGGAAAAAAATAAAAATAAATATGCAAATGAAAGGGGAAAACGGAGAGAAATTTAATTAAAATGTGTGTGCTTCTTTCCTTTTGAGTGCTTTAGGGTGGAATAGCAAATTGTTAAAAAAGAGAGTACTCAGAATAAGGTTAAAGAGCTGAAAACTGATTACATGCTATTGAAAATGAAAGTAGGGAGGGGGTGGTGGAGGTGCAGCCTACTGCCATCAGTAAAAACGCTCTGGGAGACTCTGGCTGGAGACGGGACATTTTTTCACTGTGAGTTGCAGCCAAGCAAGCATTGCATGGGAGGTTTGTAACGGGATTTCAGATGCTTTGCATCTGGAGAGAGGCAGGGAGCGGAGCACTTGGCTTTGAAGAGCAATCTGGAGAGGGCACCTTGCAAATGAGAGCATTAAAAGAAGAGAGGCCAGGAAGGTGAGAAGGGGTGCGAGAAAGACCCTCACTTATTTATTTATTTGTTTATTTATTTACTTAAGGCACAGTCTCTGCTCCTGAGGATTCCCCCATACAGGCAGTTCAACAGCATTTGGAAAAGCTTCCAACCTGAGCAGCCATCCCATCCCATCCCAGTTACCATTCCCAACTAGTCTGCACACTTCCTGAATCCTCAGGGACCTCTCCTGAAAAGGGCCTTAGCGGCACAGGCAGGTGGCATCTCTCTTTCTGGCATGGCAGAGATTGATTTTGCAGCATGTACTACCCACGGAGGGGTAGCTCTTCCTTCCTGCCCACAGATGCTTCAAGGGTCCAATTTTCCCTTCCATTCCTCATGCCTTTTAGAGCAGGAGAGGAAAGAACTTCCTTTGTAGTGATGCAGAGTGATTGCTGCTATTTGACATTGACATTTGTCTGTTTGGTCTTTTCATTACATCCTTCCCAGTTGTTTCTGCTCATTCTCAAGTGTCTGCTGATCCTCTTCCTCCTGTCGTTAAAACTCCTCTGCTTACCTGCTCAGTATGTCTTGACTTATCTGTTTGGTTTATGTCTCCGGTCATTGATTTTTCATACCCAGCTGCTAAATGTTAGCTGTTAACACCTCTTCCACAAGCATCTTCTGCTTCACTACTGTAAATTCCTCAGTACTCCACCTAAAACACCCTAGATTCTCATCATAAGCAACAAAAAGAGTAGGAATCCTATTCTTCCTACTTGTGCCTGTATGACTGCTTTTTTTCCCCCCCACACTACAGTCATGCCATTGCAAACTCTCATTAGAGATGTTTCTCTTAACTTTGAACCCCATTTATCAGTCAAGATAAGTGGCTCATTTTTCCCAGGTGTCCCAGACCAGGAATAGCCTCTGGCTGTTACATAGCTTTTCAACAAACTGTGTCAAGAAAACGCAAAATCCTGCCTCCGGGGGCATGTTGCCTTCCTTAGCTTTATTCTGTATTGTTACAATCTTGGTTAGAGTCGCCGTTACATACAGACAGACACAAACTGCGAGTTCAGATCAGACATTAGTGGATGTTGGTGTCCCAAGGGCTTGCATGCCTTCATCTTTTGTGCCACTACAAATAGATAAATACATAAGAGTTAAGCTACAAGTAGGTTTTATGGGAGCACCACTGTATTCATATTTGAGGATTATTTACTACCATTCAAAACTGCTTTAGTAATACAAAATCTACAAACAGGCTACCTCCAAAATTGTTGTGTGAACATAACTGCTAGGAAATTCAATCCCCGGTACAGACAGGCATACCGGGGGCCACAGTCCAGCTTCTGCTTTTTATCCTGTTCTGTATCTGCAGAAGCATCAATTTCCAACTTTCTTTTTTAAAGTCATTGCCAATTCTATTAACTTTGACATGAACATTCTTCAGCTTTAAATGGACACGTTGTTTGAGGGGAGAGAAGGAATAATGATACAAGATACACAATGTGGTTTGGGAGCTGCAAAGAGCTTTTACGGGGTTGCAGCATGTGTTGTAACAGGATGTAAAGGAACTGTAGGCAAAATAAGAAGCAGTATGAATCATTGCTGAACATCCAGATCTTCCTGTCGGCCTGCTGAGTGTTTGCCAGAGTGGGTTTTGGGAGTCTTTGGGGCTGTTGTTTGGCTGAGGTAGGAAAACCATTTCTTTACCTACTACAAGTGAGGCACCTTTTTATTTCAGAGTTCGGTTCAGAGAAGATCTCTTAAGCTTGTAATTGTGAGAGCCTTGTGTTTCTGGAGGTCTTGTGGGACAAGTTGCTCTGCAATGAGATACCCTACATCTGCTTCCACTCAAGATCAAAGTGTTGAGAATAGACTTTCTTAAGGGTATATGGGAAATAAAGCATCTAATATTCACTCATGGATTCATACAGGCACTGATGACTGAAATTAGAAATAAGCCAGAACTTCAAAATATCAGAACTGGTCTGTACCATAGGAGATCCTGGAGGAGCTTTTTTATTATTAATATTTTAATCAGTTTGCCCAGGCCTAGATTTTACCATCCTGTTGCCTTGGTCAGTTTTGGTATAGGGTAAAGAGTGAATCCTTATGCCCACCTGCTTTTATGTTTTTTAAGTAGTGTCTCCTCCATGTTCCTCTTAGCAGTTCCTGAGCAGGCAGTCCCGGGATAACACTCCTGTTGGAAAGCTCCTGCTGGAAACCCCACTGGGAGGCAGGGAAAACACCGTGTGTGCAGGTGTCTGCAGGCTCCTAGCAGTGGAAGACGCTTGCGAGCAGTGAGTGGGGAGGTGGGGAGCTGGAGGAGAGCAGAGTGGGCAAGTCTGTAGGGCTTCTAATCCCAACACTGATCCTCAGCTTTGCTTTCCGGACTGCAAAAGGCTGGCAGCGTGCATATGTCGCTCTTAATCTTCCCTTTGCATCCCTGTTTTTGCAGTTGTCAGAGCGCTGTATTATGCAAATTGGAATTAAGCAATTAAGGCGATAATGTTTCCCTTGAAGAATTTGACAAGGCAGAAGGAACATGGGCTGCTTTTCAGACAAGCTTTTGGTTGCATATTTACCTAAAAACAAAAGCAAGAGGGAGATGGACAGGCACACACACGCACACAGCAGCTTTGGACCAAGCCACACTTTCCTCCCCACGCATCCCTCCTTCTCCCTCATACCATCATCCTCCAGTTGTTGATGTTGGGAGGTAGAGGAGCTGCTCACTTGCCCTTCTCCTTACGTACAAATCTGAGGAAGAGGCTGCCACAACCCCCTGTTGCATTTGCATCTTAAGCAGGTGCTTAAAGGTGGAGCTCAGTAACACACCGCTTATGAAAAAAGTACTTTCATCTGTGACCTAAGGCCTACACTTCTGCAGCTCTGCAGAGCTGGAGTGAGGCGATGATGAGCGGTGAAGCTGCTGTCAGTCGCTGAGAGGCAAAGTTCAGAGCTGTCTCGGCTGGGAGGTTTTTGACTGTGTGACTTTGCCAGAAGCTTGTGTGAGTTCTTCCCATCTTGCCCACAGCGAAAGGTCCCCTTCTAGGAAGGAGGACTTTCCAAACTTCCTTCATTTAGACTTGCAGTGATTTTGTGAGCGAGGGTATGGCTACGCTACTGCACTACTTTGCCATAGCAGTGATTTTTATGTCACAGTCAAAGAGCAGCTAAAAAAATCGGAAGCTGCAGATCTCAGTTGTCTTTGAAATCTAGGGTGCTGGAATGACCTCTGGAGATCTGTGGTTCTCGTGCCTGTGCACTTTCCCTATGGTCAGCAGCTGAGGCAGTGCCTTTGAATGCAGTTGATCAGACATGAAATTTGCTTTGAAGCGATAATTATGCTAGGGATCAGAGCCTGGGGGGGTGCAAATGTGAGAATTTGCAAGATGACATTATTTCAAAATAAGCTTCACCGTGTGTTTATTCACAAGTTGTCCTCTCTTTCCTTGGGATGTAGGTGGTCTGCCCAGCTTTGAATTTAGCTCTTGACAGTCGCTTAGAACTTTCTGAATTTCCTACAGGTCCAATCCGGTAGAGGAAGGAGCAGAGGGGGATGCATTAGGGATTTGTATCCAGCCTGGATACAAAGGGCCTGATTCACCGTTGCTCCATTGCACTGAGAGAGTCACACTGGCATAAATTGATGAATCAGAGGTGGTGAGTCAGGCTGCAGAGCTCTAAATAGTCAGCAAAAGCAGCAAGCCAAGTCCCGGCTGACTCCAGTGGCTGAGGGGAGGTAGGGAGCGTGTGCCTTAATGGGGTCTTTAGCCCGGCTCATGCAGGCCCATGGAGATGAGTTACCAGGTAGAGCTGATTTATTTTAGTGATCTGGCTCTCTACCAGAGCCGTCTCATACACCAGCATGCAGGAGCGCGGGGGAGGATCCGGTTCAGCTCGAACCCTCTCCCAGGCTGTGGGAGCTGAACCCAAGGAAAGCCCACGCAGAGCAGATTGCTGGAAGCTGAGCAGATCCCCTTGAGATGGGTCACCCCTTTTCTTTAGCGTGCATTGCTGCCTGTTTGCAGAGAAACGATGTAGACGATGGGGACCACCCAGTGTCTTGTTCTACCCTGGCATTACTGACCTTAAGCCATGTTGCTTGGTAGGGCTGTAATAAGGTAATTCTGTCAGCCTAAGACCACACTGCTGCTTAAATGAAGTCTCTTTCATGTGCAAGTAGAGTTGTCCTCGTGGGCACCAGTGCCCCACACCATTTTTCACATTTCTGTCCGTGCTGGTCACTTCCTGGCGAGGGCAGCTCGGTTCATTTGCAGTGGCAGTTGTTTGGCCTGAATTAGTGCTCAAGGAAGTATTGGCTCAATCGATCCAGATGACTCTATCCAGGCTCTGTTTAAATAAGGCCACAGGTTCCCGCCAGCTCTGCATCATTTATCTGTTGTAGAGTTCAGCAGCCAAGCTGTGTTTGTGAAGATGGGAAAAAACAAACAAAGACAGAAAAAAAAAAAAATCCCAGAGCAACAAAAGGTAAATGCCCATTTCTGCTTCCATTCAGGATAGCTAGAAAAAACATTTAGTGGCTGCTGTCTGGTCCCGGTCCCACTCATTCCCTCCTCGTGTCCACCCTTAACTGCTCCCTGCGGCCACATTTAGTGGCTATTCCACATTGATTTGCCATTTAACCAGCTTACCAAGCGCTGTCTTCAACCGCAATTGCTCTTTTCATCCTGCTGGCTGAGGGTTGCACCACATTCCCTCCCTCCGCAGAGAAACTCTGGACGTTTTGCCGAATGTTTTAATGAGCTTGCATTTTTGTGAAAGGCCAAATCTGATCGTGACTTGAATGGCAGCTGCCAAGCAGGCAGAGCTTTTTGTTTCAAACTCAGCAAGAAAATAGCTTTGCCTCCTGTCAGAGCCGTATGTGTGCTTCAGAGGCACGGTCTTGCTTCGTTGTGAGCAATCTCTACTGAGTACCGTTTTTGTTCCTTGGGAGCAAGGGGTGCTTGGCGTCTCCCAGGGTCTGCTCAGCGCCGCGGTGGATTGTGCCCTCTGTGTGTTTTGAACTAGCAGCAGCAGAGATTAGGCAGGCGTGCTGGGGAGAATGGGACTCCGGTTTTAGTCCCTGCAGGCTTATTTTTGTTGATCTTGTTGTTTCTGCAGGTTTGCTGGGTATTCCCTCCCTTCCTCTTGCCCCTTGCTCTTCTTAATAAGTTTATCCTACAAAAGTTACATTTTGTACTCTCCTGAAAAGCGTTTTCCGTTTTCTGTATGCCTGCCAGATCTTCTCTGAGTGTTGTGCTTCCCACTAGGGCCTGTAAGCCTTGAAAAGGTAAACGCCATGAAGGGCACAACATTCGTACGGGAGGTGCAGGGCTGTGCCGTCGGACACCACGAGATGTCATTATAAAAAGAAGATATGCAGAAGTGTCCCAGTGATGAGACTGAAGTCCTGGCTGAGGAGCAGGGAGGTGGAAAGTCCTCATTTCATAAAAGCTGAGGAGGACAAATCACTGGGTAGGATGGGATATGACAGCTATGTCCAGTGGATGAGAGTTTTTTTTCTGCCTCAGAGCACAGGGGAGCTAACTGCTGTCCCTCTGTGGCTGCAGCAGCCCCCCAGCCTGCCTCCATGAAAAGCTCCTCGTGGGGAGACTGGCGCCCCTGGGGTGCACTAGAGCTCCCTCCCCCAAATGGCGCAGGGAGGAGACCCCCTGAATCTCCTGGTTGTCTTGGCAAGCTCCAAGGACCAGCCCAGCGGACCCAGTGACTTCCAAAGGACAGAGGTATTGAACACGTTGCCCTGAATCCTCAGGGGAAGTCTGATACAGGCTTCCCCTTTTCTTCTAGGTTGTCATCCCCTTTAGGTCTCTGCAGGGCATGGGTCACTAGGCCAGACAGACGATTTGCCTAACCCATAAACAGCTACTTAACTGTCCTGCTCTGGATCAGGATTCATCCAAGACCTCTTTCCTTCCTCCCAAGAGGGAAGTGGATCTCTAATCTCTGTTCACATTAATGGGGATATCACAAATTCCTCTCATCTTTTCAAGGAGAAAGCAGCTTTTCAGTCATATCTGAAACCAGCATAGCTTGAAATCTGTGATTTGAATTTTGTCTGTCTTACAACCTGGGACATGCCTGACATCTTTCTGTAGTGCAGGGTCCATTCCATGCGCAAACATTTATCCACAGTAAGACAGTAAAATGCAGGTAAGGAAAGCATAGGTGAGAGGATCCTTCATTTTCCTTTGGTAGCATTTTTCAGTCAGCCACAGTGAATGATGATGCTTTTTGCAAGACCGTGAAGGCTTTTTGTTCCTTACCTTTGACTTCTGCTCCTCGTCTCTGATCACAGCTTCATCTAATCAGACAATACAGGAAGCTTCCTCTCTAGCCCATTTCTCATCCTGTATTAGGTACTTAGATGACCCTCTAATCCGTGTTATCAGCATGCCTCAGAACTTCTAGTTCTTGTTCTTACCACATGCCTCAAAGACAGGGTCATGATATTTCCCAGGTTTGCAAGGACACAGCCAGCACACCGGAAACAGCGCGTGCCTGCATTTGTGTTTCTCCTCTGAATAAAATTCACAGGCCTCACAGCCTTCCGTTGTATCCACCTGCAGAGGCATATCCTGAAGCACGCCTGCTGACACTCCCTCTAGTATGAAGAATTTGAAGCCAAATGTCAAGAAAGCAAAGCATCCCTGTTTGTTTCCATTAAAATGCAGGCATGTGCTGTTTATTTCTATCCAGGAATAAGCTGAGAAGACTAGGCAGGATGATGATAATAGTAGTAATAATAATAATAATAGTACCCTAAGTATCGACTCCACACTTTCTGGGGTCTGGTAAGTTCTTTGGAGCATAGCACTCCATCACTTTTCTCAGCGGGGTATAATTACTCATAACTTGAAGGTTTTATCTCTAAGCTTCCTGTACTAAAAGGGAGAAAGGAGGTAAATCTCACATTCCAGGAGGGTATAGATGTTTAATTAAGTATCACATTTAATTGTTCCAGACTTCTGCTTGACAGTTGCCGAGTTCTAGAGATTTTTTGTCTCCTGAACTTTTTTATTATTTTTAATTGGAATTGCAAAGATAAAAAGCGCTCAGGGTGTGAGTGATGTCACTCCTGTGTTTCTGGGTACACCCTGGAATGACCCCACGATCCAGGCCTCGTACCCAGCTCCTGCTGGCGTGCATTTGCATTCCTCTGCTGCACTCTGCATCTGTTCGCTAATCTCTGGGGCGATGAGTCCCTCCCTCCATCCTGCTTCCAGTGGCCCTTCCTCTCATCTTAAGTCCGACTTGTGCCTGCACTCTGGCATTTGTATTCAGGTCTCTCTTTTTTCCTTTCTTTTTTTTTTTTTTTTTTTTTTTTTTTACGTGTGTTTTTTCGTTTTTTTTGAGGAGTGGGGGGAAGAAGGGCAAACTGGACCTTAGAACAATAAATGCTCTGTGCCTTTCTTACACTCCATTCATCCAAAGACCTCAGATCACTTTGCATGCATTAATAACGTAAGGCTTGCTCTCTTTCTATGAGGCAGATGAGTTTTGTTATCCTCCTAGTGCACCCAGGGGTCTCTTCCAAGCCTGCAGTCCCAACAAAGAATCGGCTGATCCGCTGGTTATAGCCCACCTTTCCCATCTCTGCTGCTAGACACTTGCCTTTTCCCAGTCTGTAGGAGAGACAGGAGAGGTGGCTAGAAGTGGTTCACCCAGTGGCCGAGTTGGTGGCAGTGCAAATACACCTGCCTTTTCGGGGGCAACCCTCTCATCTGCGCCTCAGTCTGCCCCTGGGGAGGGACGAGGGGGGCTGGTGCATGCGTCCCACCGGCAGGGCCTGCCACTGTCACACAGGGGGTCTGCAGCCCTGGGGCCACACGGGAACATGGGCAGGAATAGGGGTCAAATAAGTCTTAGTTTGGCAGCCAGTGAAATTTTGGCTCTGCCTTGGGCTCTTGAGAGGGACATCTCTGGGGATGTCAGGAAAGGTAAATCCTCTCCGACTCCACTTGCCGGTGAGTGGGATGGCATGGTTTGGCCTCTCCTGGGGTCTGAAGTCCTGCTTTTGACACCACCACCACAGCCCAGAAACACGTGCTGGTGCACGAGGCTGCGTGCAGAGCCCTGAGATAGGCAAGAGCAACCGTGGTGAGGCAGGAAGGCTGCTGCTGGAAACCGGGCCTGTGCAAAGCCCTCCTGTTTGACCAAGCCACGGGTGCTTTAGAGGAGGCAGGACTGACATTTACATGCGCTGGGTAGAAAGATCACAGAAAATTAGCTCTGTGTTTGTGAGAGAGAGACAGAACTGAGTCACTCGTGCTGAATCTCATTATGAGGAGGAGCCAACAGGCACTTCTCCACCAGAATCCTTTCCTGGGCTGTCAGAAGTACATCAGGAAGAGAAGAAATTGGTGATTTGGTTTCCTTGTTTTTCTTCTCCTTTCCTGAGAATAAATGGCAGTATTTTCTTGCTTTTCACCTCTCTGGGGTAGCTTCTACATACAGCAAAAAACTTCTCTGTGCTGCATTTATCCCACCCTCGTGCTAAAGCCCTCTGGAGGCAGGGCTCTTGTTGCCCAAGGTTGGGTTTCCAGGCTTTATTTGTGTTTCTAAGTGATGGTCTCTGAGCTGCAGGTACCGCCATGGCTTGGTGAAGCACAGTTTGCCTCAACAAGACGGAGGGGAGAATTTTTAATGCCCCTGCAATGGCAGCCCTCCGGTTCAAATGTGGAGTGGGACGTGTGGGAGGACACAACAACGGGATGGGAGTGATGGCAAAGGAGGGGGAGGCAAAAAAGAGAGATGCAATGGTTTAAAGAAAAAAAAAGGGAAAGAAATAGTGTGACATGAAGACTTTACTCTTCCTTTATAAAAGGCTTCATCTATCAGCTGGATTGCCTTAATGTGTCTCCTAACAAGGCTCCCTGTACATACACACACACTCTCCTTTGGCTTCCTTCTTTGATACTGTCACATGTTCTTCATTTTCCAGCACATTGCATTCATTCTTTGCCTTTAAACTCCAAGGATTAAAGCAACTGGGTAAAATAAATAAATAAATGAAATTAAAAGAGCTGACATTTCATGCTGTTGTCGGCAGCCTTTGATTTTCTTCCAGAACAAGATCATTACTTTTCTCTCCTGCTTTGAAAAAAAAAAAAGAGATGGACAGGCTTCTCTTCTTAGACATTAATTTATTACTTACGGGCTGTGGTAGGTGTGGGGAGAAGTTAAGGAAAGAGAGATTTGTGTCTACCATATGGGGAAGCGTGAGTGAGTGAAAGCTGAGAGCAGTGAAGTACCAAGTCTTGCTCTGGGTAGGAGATGACCTTTGACTGAGTTGTTCACACAAGCCCTAGGCCAGCATCTCCATGATCCAGGCGGAAGCTGGATCCTTGCTGCTATAGTAACAGTAACAGCTGAGATCATCCAGCTGCAGCTCAGCCTGAGCTGTGATGCACTGAATTCAGAGCAAGAACTTTGCAAGCCTGTGAAGAGGAGATAGGATGACCCTTAAGATTTTTGGTTCAGCCCACTATTACAAGCTTGAGGTAACTTACAGAATGTGGCACAAGATCTGAATGTATACAGAGGTCTTCAGAAGTCTTTTTAGAAGTCAGGAGTTTTGTTGATAAGAACGTATTGATTCAGCAGCTTTGTCTTAGGTTTGAAGCTAAACTCGTGCTTGCTGGATCCGTGCCTCCTTAGCGCAGGTTGAACAATGCATTTGGGTTCAGTGAACCCACGGTGGAGTGATGGGGAGCCAACCAGGGGTACGTGTCTTATGAGGAACCTGGAGGAAATGTGGCTGTTCAGATCCAGCCTTCCTTGTGCTTTGAGCGTACCATAAATTTCTGGCACTAGATGGTGCTTTGCTGTGCAAACAAAGTCCAAAGAGAGCCTAGAGCAAAGAAAATGTGTTTGCACTCTCAGCTCCAGTCTGACTGAGTCACAGGATGGCTATAAATAAGGATACTGCTGCAAGGAAGTGGATTGCACGAATAGTCCATTCCCTCCGTTTCCTTTTCCTAGGGTGGTTCAGTGGACCTTTTGCCAGGATGATTTTGGTATATTCCAATGCAGAGCCTGTTAGGCTATGGCCATATCACTCTATTATCAGCAATGCTGCCCCACAATTGCTATGCAATGTTGCTGAGAGGGTTTCTCGAGCTATCTCCTAACATAAACCCTGTTTTAAAGAATGGACTGAACACGATCTCTCAGACTGTCAAACTTGATGGTTTCTTGTTGTCATGAGCAGAAGCCAGCCACAACTGAGACAAAACCAATGCCAGGATGTGATCCAAGGTTCTGCAGCTAATTGGTGCAAGTGAAACTTCTGGGATGCCCTGTCATGACTGTCGTGCTCCATGCCCTATGCTCTGTGCACTTTCTATAAATGCTAAGCAAAACAAGCAATGCATTACAGTCAACTTTGGCAAGCTCTGACTCATTGCATGTCCTTGGTCCTCCTGAAATCCTAGCATGAAAGAAGGGCTCTTTAGAGGACACTGGAATTCCTCCTGTGACGACCTCTTGTCTTGACAGCCTGTTCACATGGAACAGGCTCTGAGCCTGGGGTGTCTTACAAAAGGATCTCACTGACAAGGCATGTACTAAAGGTTCGAAACGGAATTGTTCAGTGCAGTATGTGTTCCCTTTTCCAGTCAACAGGACAAGCAAGGCCTCTGTATACATCTGGTATTCTGGGGCTTAACAGAGAACATCTGATTCCCAATTACAGTGGCTCTATGCTGCACAAATCAAATCTCAAGTCTGGTTTCTCATCAGTTGCCCAAACTAACGCCGACGTAAGTCTCCCCGTGGTCAGCTCAGCCATGGCTGGAAGAACAAATGCAGAGCACATGTTTTTTGGTTTCCATTCTCCCAGGCCTCGCAGATATTTTGCAGCTGTTGCCTCAGTGAGAAACAGAAACATAATTAGGTTAGGGTGACCTCTGAATGTACAGCATTTAAGAGCAAAGTTGCAAGGAAAAGCATTCTGGGTACCATTCTGTAAAAAGCAATTTAAGGTTCTGGATTGCTTTCAGAATTTACACGTTTTGGCACTTTACCTGTCCCTCTTCCTGTCCTCTGTCCTTTTTTCCCCCTCCAATTTACTTAATTGCTTCAGTCCTACAGAAGGTACAGCCAGGTACATTCAAAACATTGCTGTCCCCACACAAGCTAGAGCATCAGCTCTTTTATGCTGGAAATACTGAAGGAAAAAAAGCATTTTCAGAATTTATGCCCACAGGCAAGCAGGGTTAAACTGTGTTTCACTGCAGCATTTTATGGAGAGAGAGATCAGAAAAGATCCTATTCCATATTCATACGTTCCTGTGTCACACCACTGCAAACACAAGCCACTCCTAACTGCATGCAGCTTAAATACATGCAACCAACCAAGTCACAGTCCCACACGTATTACCCTCCTCCGCAACACCCTTACATACCCTTTGTGACCCTTTCACTTGCAACCATCTCCTTGCGATGCTTTAGATCAGAACTCTACTTAAATTTGCTCACAAGTGCTTTGCCACACATGGTCATGCACACTGTCCTCTCCCCTTCCTAATAATTATTTTTGTGCACTCCAGAAGTGCATCCCTGGGGACCTACTGCTGCATTTGCTTTTTCAGTGATCGCAGGTAAGTTGGGGAGGATATAACAAATACTAACCTGTAGCCATTAAAATGAGCTATTCTCACAAGTCTCTGCATCTGCGTGCATAAGAGCAGCTGCAGGGAGAAGTAGTTGTGATTTCCTCTCTGTCACCTTTCTGACACACCCCTAAGGGGACATTTAGAGCAATGAGGCATTCACGGAGGTTATGCCACAGGAGAAAGGAGGCGGCAGATGCCAGAGCAGTTTTTTTTAGCAAGTCAGAGCTCACATGGTGGTCCCCCCTGTATCTCTGATGCTGGGCAAGGGCCTGTGATTGAAACCTCAGGAGATGGAAACCCAGGTAACTTCCATCCTGGATTACTCCAGCAGAGGGGAAGATGAGATAGCTGTTTGGGATGCAGGCTTAGACAAGGAAGGCAACACTGTCTTCTTTGAAGAAAGGGGTCTTACTCTTGCCCTGCTTTGTGGTGTGATCCTCTTTTGTTGGCCTGTCCAGGCCCTGAGACCAACACCAGTTGCTCCTGTGGTTAACACCAAAAAATGTAAGAACAACAGATTTTTTTTCCCCTTTCCCACAGTTTATCACTTTCAACACCATTTCTGTATCTTTCCAGACCTGTTCTGCATCTGGTGTCATCCCTGCTCCCACCAGCTTTGTTCTGTTCCCAGAGCTGATACGCGAAAATGCCACATTTGGTCACTAGCTGTGAAAGAGCAGACCTGTTTTGCTGACCTGTTTGCTAGCCAAAGCAGGTGAATCTTAAAAGATTCCAAGGCCAGAGAAATGGTAGTGAAGTACCAAGAAAGCAATAGAGGAATAAAGAGTAAGACAAATGTGCTGGCAGAGTGCTATAAATGACCAAGACAAGAGGAACCTCAGGCAAACTTAAAAATAAGGGAAATCGTAGAATATGGAGCAGGGTAGTGTTTCTGATGCAGACCTTCTGGGTTTGCTCATGTTTGCTTCATTTTGTGAAGAGCAGGTCAGGGGCTGGTCAGAATTCGGCTTTTCTTGATTTGTTCTCTTGAATTCTTCTGGTTATAGAAGTGCAGCAAACTGAAATTTCTGGTTGTCAGTTCCACTGATGCTGGAGGTCTGCTGCTGCCCGTGCATCATGTGTTTCTCAAACCTCTGCTTAGGCCGGAAACATCAGACCGAGGCAGCAATGGCACAAGTATCTCCCAGGAGGCTGGCTCAGCAATCCTCCTGTCAGTTGGTTATTTCAAATATGTTCCATCCTGACCAGAAATAGTAAATCAACAGTGCCGAAGACACAGCTCATTTCACGTCCATGAAGACATCAGTCAGCCAGCATCCTCCCTGTGCTATTACTCTCTACCTAAAATCCACAGCTTTTACATGAGAAAGTGGTTCAGTCCCTATGTTCGACTATTGGCTTTCCTTCCATAAGTGCTGATCTAGTGGAGTCCTGGGTCTTCAGGATGTGGATTTTTTCATCAAGACACTGGTTTGTACTCTGAAGATATTTAAGTCACCAGACAGCTATCACTGGCTCACTGGAGTGTCACCGTCCAGGGTTCGGGCTGCTAGGATTCCTCTCTATCGAAGTACCTCTGAAGAGCTAGCGCCTTTGCTTGGTAGCCCCTGACAGACAGACGGCTGTTTTATGCTTATGGCATGGGGCACACACTCTGTCAGGAGGTGCTCCGAGTGTGAGAGCGCTCAGCTCTCCAAGCAGGCCCTTCAGCATGGATGGTAAAATACCTTGGCCCATGCCCGCTATGCCCGACTCACTAGCAGTTCCATTTCAGTGTGCACCACTTTGTCTCTTTCTCTTCAAATATTGTTGTGGCAGACTCCAGGGAGTGCAGTGTTACTTGTGAGACTCCATCGCTTGAGTTAGAGTAACTCGTGGATTGATTCAGTAGTGCCACAGTGTCCTTATAGCTTGATACTAACCCTGTAGCCAAGTGTTAAAGAAGCTTGAAATATTAGGGAGAAATATTACCTGACAGGGCTAGAATCTGTTATTCTTACAGTATACAACACCTCATACCAAAAGAAATTTTCACTTAGAGGCAATAGCAGAAAGAATAAGGATATCAGAAAAACAAAGAGTCATTGGAGTGTTGTCGCTGTGTGATAAGCAGTTTGTTTATAAGCGACTTCAGATTTTCTTCCAATGTTTTCGTGCTTGATAAGTGCTCACTAAAAAGAGTAATTTTTAGAGCTCCAGCTGTTCTTTACAAAATGTTAGCTTCAATGAATCATTACTTGCTCAGGATTTGCACGCTTTTATTGGTTAACTGAATATCACGGTAATTATTGTCCTTCTCAGCTGGGAAACCAAACCAGTGGTCAGTTGCTGGGATATTTTTTACATCTGAAAAATGCATATGTCCAAATGGAAAGATTTTTTTTTTGTTTTTGTTTTGTTTTGTGGGTTTTTTCAGGCTCAGGATTTAAATCCTGATCAAGTGGAGAGAGACAGAAAAACTTGAAATCATCAATAACTTAGCAGGGCAGGCATTTCACTTGGCATATAGAAAACTTGGGAAACTGTGGAAATCGGGCACAGCGTTGTAGCTCTACACCAACAAACTAATGACAATACTGCTCTCTGCTTGGGAGTGGTTCTTGCTCATAGAAAACAACAGCAACAACAACAACAACAAAAAGTTTAAAAGACTGCAATAAAACTTGGGAACAAATTTCAAAACATCAAAATTTGCATGTGATGGAATTCATTTATTTTAATTTTTTGGCCAGCCGTATGAATAACAAATAGCTTGTCTGATATGAATCACTCTTCATGTTACAAAGCATGAAACCTTGGCAGTTCACAAATTTTCGCTGATATCCAGCAAGTTGTCAGCATGCTCACAAATAACAGGTACCATGAGTGCATGAATCACAGCCATTCAAACTCTGCTCTTTTATTTCTGAAACCGCTAAAAATCAGAAGCTTTTTTTTTTTTTTTTTTTACTGCTCTAGTCACCAAATACTAGCAGCTATAGCATTATTAACCAGAAGAGAAGTAAAATAGGATCCTTTGTCAATTGCAGTTGTTACAGATCACAGAGGTCTTCCCAAAAAAGGGAAAAAATATTGGAATACTGTTTGGCTTTTACTTATATTTCTGTTTGTGGCTTTTTTTTTTGGTACTTTTAGTTCTTAGACTAAAGCACCATTGGAAATTGTGTTGGTAATTATGTGTTGCTCAGCATTCTGCCTTAGAAGTGTCTGCTTATCAATCATATTCAAGGTGAATAGTGTCTGCAAGCAATTTCAAGTACTTTTGAATAGAAAGAATATTTAAAACAAAAATGATGTTTTTTATTTTTCTAATGTTTAATTCTGGAGAATCTGTTGATGTCAAGCATACTTAAAAACTGCAATCTCAGATACTAGGAAGTTGTCTTTTGGGTTTTAAAAGGAAAAAAAAAGTCTTCAGACAGCTATTCAACTCTAGGAAATAAATGGGAACAATTTGATTTTAGCCATGACAATGCACAATCTGGCATTTTTTGAATCAGAAAAACTTGGAGTCTGGAAATTAAACTGTCAGTGCTGGAAAGTATGGGACTATGAAGACCAGAAAGTGTTTAATCAATGTGTTAGACTCCTTCTTGAAAGGAGCAGGAAACAGATTGTCCTGGAAGGACAAAATTCTACAAGATGTAATTGCAATGTAAGGACAGAGGAAGATAGGCTCATGAGGGACAAGAGATGGACAGACAGATGGAGGACAGGAGAACAAGACTTCTAAGAGTGCTAAGTCCTTTCCACACAGTCATCTTTAAACTTGAACTCATTACTTTGGTTACTGAACTAAGAACCTGTTCACCCAGAATTGTTATATTTGCAGCGCCATCATTACACTACATAGTCAAGTAATTCCATGTTTGGACAGGGGAATAGGAGCATCAAGATGTGGTGCAAGGTCAGCAGTGACACTAATCTGTTAAATTCCCCCATGCAGTCAACCATTAGCTATCTGTACTTAGTTCAGGAATAATGTATGCCCTGACTCTGCATTACTATCAAACGCAGAAGTTGGGGGATTGGCTTTTGTTGTGGTTGTTCTTGTCCCTGATGAAGCTGTACTGCTACACAGACTAGAGCTTATCTGTCATCTGAACTTTAGTGTGGCACTGTCTTTGAAAGTCACATTTGTTCCAGTTCCGTAGACAGTGATTACTTCCATGTCTAGGAACATTTTCCATCTTTCATTTCTCCAACTGTATCTCTAGTGCTTCTCTTCACTCTTGCCTTGAACACAATATAGTTGAATGCAAATTAAGAAGGTTGCAAAGACATCTCTACCTGGAATACTGTGTTCTTACAGGGTCTGAGGTGGATGTGGTTTTTTTTCCTGATTCTGTCCTATTTTTGCTGGTGTCTTTACATTTTATGAATTTGAGAGTACCAGAAGGAACTAAACTGGGAGAGAAGTGAATCTAAGCTGCTTTGTCCATTGCTAGTTTATATGCACATGCAACAGAGTGATGTTTTGCATGCTCCATAATGAGCTGCCTCCTCACAGCTTATTAACTGTTGATCACGATCTGGTAGAAGTGTCACAAACTGGTCACTCCCAAACAGTGCAAACTGCAAATCTGCATTTGAATGTAGCTCCCTGCATGCATTTCTGACCAGAATCCATAATGGTGTCAGAAAGATTGCTTATGGTCATGGAATGAGGAGCCCTGGTTTCAGGTCTGAATGAGCAATTCTACTGCGACTTTGCTTTCCACTTTGCTGCTGTTTATTTTACTTTTAAAGCCCTTTCCTCTTTTCTTCCCCATCTCCCTGTCTGTAGAGCAAACAGGTAGAACTGACATGTAAAGGTGCCCTCAGAGCCAATTTGCAGCAACTGGTAAACATCCCCGTGTATCCCTCTAAAAATGCCTGTCCATAGGGAGCTCTCTCTGAAGCTGAGTTTAGGAGAATGTTTTAAAGATGTATTTAAAGCAGGAACAGGAGATGCTTTACTGTGGATATGGACAGATCAGTTCAGCAACAGTAAATCTGTCCTCAGCTCCTTACCTAAACCTTCTCTTAGAGGAGAGATTGATTAAATTTTCTTTTTTTTCTTTTTCTTTTTTTAATTTCTATATGTTTTTGCAGGCCTTGGTTTAACTGATATTGAGAGCAGAAACATTAAAGTCCTGCTAGACACACTAAATTAGAAGCTCCCTTGTATCCATAAAGCACAAAGAGGCATGAACTCAAAGCTGTAAAATCCCTTGGGTTTGAATCTTGTGTTTACAGATTAGTGTTTTTTTCTCCCCCCTTTTTGTTTTTTTTTTTTTTTTGTTTGTTTGTTTTGTTTTTTTGTTTTGTTTTGCTATTTTCTTCAGCTCTCTGTAAAGCTAAGGCCTATCTACTGAGTCTGGCACTAGATTTTGGGCTGAAATATAATTCCTTTGACCTATCTACCTAGCCAAAATAATTTGGAGTTTTGTTGGTTGTTCCAGCAGGAAAAAGAAATTTGCAACAGAGCCAACAGAGCTTTGGCAAAGCCTGTTTTTTCACAAGAATGTATCGAGTGTTGCTTCTTGCTCTAGAGCAAGGAGCATAGAGTTAGAGCTGTTTTCCTTGTCCCCTGCTCCAACTTGGTTTCAGCCAGGACGCTGATGTGGAAAACCCTGTCCTTCGGCTTCCGTCTTCTGGTCCGTCTTCAGTTTGCCTCAATGCTTCTCTCTCGTACTGTCACGTTTTCTACCTATGCTGTCTGGTTTTTATCTGTGTATTAAGCAAGGTTTCCTTAGCAATTGCAAGTCATACTCACTCTCTCTGGTACAGTGATATTCTGAAGTTGCTTTTTCAGGAGCAATTAAACCTATGAGTTTCAGTAAGGTTTAACTTGTCTATCTTCAGAGTTTGGGGCAGTTTGGTTTTGTATCCCAGATGACCTCTGATAGGCATCAAGTAGGGCCAAGCATCTGCAATCTTCAGGCTTTATGCAACCAGCTGATGTCATTCATTTAGAATGATGTCTTGACCAGCTCAGTTATTCATTTAGCAAGTGATGTGCACCTACAAGTCACCTGTAAGGTTTTTAATGCTGAGAAAAAAAAGGAATCTGAATCTCCATTCTTTCTGCAGGCTTGCTGTTTCCATCTCTCCCCTACCCCTCATGTATGAATGTTGAAAAGCTATCTTTAGCTAAGACACTGATTAATACAGCGTTAATCGACCTCCTTGATTGTACTTTGCTATTTTCTCTCCCTTTATCCTTAAATTGCTCTACTGGGCAGGGGGTCTGGAGGGCAAACACATTCATTATGTTACCAGCAAACAAGATACGAATCGCACTACAGGGGACAAAATTAAATTTACAGTTTCCCCTTGTACATGTCATAAACTATTGATTTAAAACAAGAGGGGACACAGCGGTAGAGCCAGCATATTGGCAATCGTGCATTCTGGCAGGAGTGCACTTGCTGCCAGCCCCGGTGTGGCTTGCTGGCACGGAGGGGCTGGCCCCCCAGCGGACATACAGGGCAATGGAGAAGCAGAGGGAAATTTTGACTGTAGTTTGTTTGGTGGGTCCATGGGAGGGTGATTTAGTGCTGTCTTCTTGGCTCTAGATCGCAAACACCTAAAATGGCCTGTTTGCTACTCTTGTATTCTGTGAAAAGGGACTGCATTCAAAACCTACCTTTCCTTTACCTACTTGTTACTTTCCTTGCCCATTTTAAGCATTTTAAAGGTGGCATCTTGAAATATTTGAGTATCACAGCTATGTCTCACACTTTTGCCATTTTGGACGTGGCATTTTGCCTCTGTTAATCCCCTCTTTTACCCCATCTCACACTTTGCTTGTGGGAGGGTTAATTCTTCTTGCACAGGAAGAACCTTGCCTGGTGAGGACCTCCTTAGGGACCCCAGGTGGGTATCCCAGTCCCAACAACAAGGGAAGGAAGAGCTTCCAGATACTGCCAACTGAATTCGGCCTTGGTATCTATGCAGTTTGCCATGTCAAAGAGAGGAGTTAATGGCTGGGAACTCCACCAAGCTGGAGTGTCTTTGTACTGCTCAGTCAGAGTGAGCTCTACCGAACAGCACATTGCTAAAGCACAGCGTTTGGCTTTGTGCCCCTTTCCCTTTCCATGTCACCTCATCTGGGTTAGAAATACTCATGAAGCAGGAAAGCAGGAAGAGCCTTACAGTCCCTTCATACAAGAGGAATGTCCTACCTATGGTAGTCAATGTCAACAGCAGGCCCCAGCATCTCTTCTATGCTGGACATCTGCTGCTCCCTGGAGAGTGCCAGAAAAGTGGCAAGCTATGGGTTGAGAAGTTTTCCCTTGCCCTCCCTTACCTTTGCTGAGCTGCAGGGAGTCTGTCAGGTTCCACATGGGAAATGTGGAGCCTGACAAAAAAAAAAGTGACACGGAGTCACTTGGACTCTGCATACTATCTGCTCGGTGAGGACCTAATCTAACAAGGGGCCAAAGAGAAGCACTGCCTGCTGAGAACAGATGTAAAAAGTTGTGCAGAGGAGGCCGTTTGCAGTGAGGAACTTTTATTAGCTCCAGGATATTGACTATGTATGCTTAAGCACTGTCCTCTCTCATCTTATCTGTTGCTTAACTCTGCGCCTATGCACTGACCCCTCTCTTTCAGATCATTGCTTTAATCAGCTTGGGGATGCAGGAGCATATTTGTCAGAGAGTGTTTCTGACTGCCAAACTCAGTTTATTTGTGTCTCAATGCAAAACAGATCCCAAGAGGTGAAATGCTGCTGCATTTCTGATTCCCAAGATCACTTGCCTCTAAATAAATATGATATGCTTTGAGGGCTGGGTGAGAATTTAATGATGTTATCACAATTAACCTGCCATATTTTTTATTTTACATTTTTCTTTTTTTACAACCACCAAATTAACTTTAATTTTGAGCTGAAAGGTTTTGTTGTCAACAACTTTATCTGCTATTTGCTAACTCACCGCAGAATCCTTGCTAGCACATAAAATGAGAAAGCACAAAACATTTTAAAACTTGAACACGTCTTTATTTGCAAAATCGCTCCTGATAATTTCCAGTGTGGTTTTGTGCACTTTATAGTATCTGTCTAAAATGACCTACTGCTGCATTAGCCCCACATGGCCCCAAACCTCATGAAGTAAGCACATATACGAGGAGGAGAGTTCAGTATTCCTAAGGCTATGGAGTCCTCCTTGGTGGTGGATGTTGGTGGTTAGGTGGATGTTTAAGAACAAATTAGAAAAAGCTCTTCCTGGTGATAGTTTTTATATGGTTGATTCGGTTGTAGAGTTGTGGGTGTGTGTGCATCTAACGGCCTCCTAATGTCATTTCCACTCCAATTTTCTTGGTCTCTGAGAAGCTCCCATACCCATTCTTCCAACCTTTTTTTTTATCATTGTGGGTTTCCTAGGGTGATGAAAAACTATCTGATCAAAGAAAACCCACCCAACAGGGCTTGATAGTCTCTGCTTCCTTACAATGCCTTTTCTAGAGCTTTCTAAATAACATGTTAGGGCTGTCGTCTCTGTGTCTTCTTCACAGGGGATGTGAGTTTCTTTTCTTCCCAGGGGATGTGAGTTTTTTTTAATACTGAGTGAAGTTTTCAAACTGTGATGGTGGGTGCTTTTCAGCTCTGGGGTCCTCGGCCTGGCCCCAGTATGTCAGCCAGTATGGCAGGTCTCACCTACCACTCACCAGAAGACTCTAACTTGGTTCATCCAGCTTCATAACAACCTCATTTCCATCACTCCTTTCAATGCTGTTCCATTCTTTCCTTCAACAATAATTTTACTTGCCATATTGAGAGGTTAAAGTGACTTTCCTCCCACCTTGGGCAATTTAAGACTCTAACATGAGACAACTAAGCTATAGTGCCATTACTCACTCACTCTCTACTTTTTCCTTTCATGTGACACATCTTCCTCTCCTTCCTTTCCTGCTTTTCAGCAAGGGATTTCTATACCTTATTCTCTGCGCAAGCTCAAGTACAAAGCAGAGCAGCTGTCTTCTCTCTGCCTGGCCCAGGGGTGTGAGCATCTGCATGAAAGTGCTGACTCTTCTATTTTGTGCAGCATAGAAAATGTACCCTAATACCCTTCACTTCCAAGCAGAACTGGAGCTAGTCCAGCCCATGAAATCTGCCCAGAATCTCAATTTTCCTCTCCTTGCCTGCTGTCACCAGAGAAATCCCAGCTACATCAAGTGCTTATTGTGGTCCTTGGCTCACTGAATTGCTGGGGAAGGTGACTCAGGAGAATTTTGGGTCCCTGCCAGTCATGCACAAGCCAATAGCAAAAGACATAATTGTCACTCATAGCACCTGTGCCAAAATGGGGACATGGACCTGGGAGCTTTTAGGAGCCCTTGAAATGTCATACTGTGTGGTTACTCAGGGATTTTGGAGGGTCACTTGGCTTTCCCATCCTGCCCTAGCCAGTGGCCATTCCTTGGAAATTATTGTTCTTTTCTATTAAACATATGCATTTACACACTGACCTAACCACAGATGACTGTAAATCACTTCCAAGAGCAATTTTGCCCTTCCTTTTTTTTTTCCTCTGTCATCTCTCACTGAAGAGGAGGTGCCTGTATACAAGCCCTCAGTGAGCCTGCTCTTCTGTCAGAGCCCTACGTCATGACTGTTTTTTCTGCAGTGTGTGTTGTGTATAAAGGAATTGCTACAACATATGGCCAACGCTCCATCCTTCATATGTTATTCATCACATTACGGAGTCCAGCCACATGTCCCTTCCGCAGCCAGGGGAAGGTGCTGGCCCAGCTCCTGTCAAGTGGTCCGCCTAATCTGTCTCTCCGCAAGCAGCTTCGCAGTCATTTGCAAGCATTGCTGAGATATGATTGTAGTGCCAAAAAGTTGGCAATGGATGAAGTGATGAAGCAGCAGCATGCGGAAATAAACTGGGAGAGGGGACGGTGGAGAGGAAATGGGGGAGGGAGGAGGAGTTCAGGTTTGTGAATGGAAGGGAAAGGGAATGAAAAGAGAGCGATGACTTGAAGGAAGAAATAAGGGTCAACTGTGTTTTGAGGAAAAGTAAAATGAACATTCTAGCCTCTCTCAGCTATTAAAGATTTTTGACTTCTTTAAAAGTCTAGATTGTTATCCCAGGAGTCAGCTCGAAATTCAGATTGGATAATTGCAGCCTGACCTACTTGTAAATCCCTTTCTGGTGTCAGTAGGGCTTCACTTTCTGAAGTGAACTGTGTTGTTGTACTGCTGCTGTGATCTAACCCAGAGGTGACTGCATCTCAGTGCTAAGTGAAACAGCCCTGAATTATGCATGTCTTTGGGTTTGGGTATGGGCAGGCCTGGGCCACTTTCTACATGCTCATCCCTGTTCCTATCCTCATCTTTCCAAACTGTTGGAAGATTCCCAGCACATTAGCGTGGGGTTACCCCACAGTGTGAGAACAACGCTCAGTGGTGCACAAAGATGCCGTGGGTGTGTAAGTGTGCACCTGGGAGTTTCCAGCCCATTTGCACTGGTCCTCGCAGTAAGGTGGTGTGGGAAAGGGGCAGGCAGGCAGCAGGGCAGAAAGAGCCACCTGCTCTGGGGCTGCGCATTGCGTCCTGCACACACGTCACTAACAGATGGCAGAGCCCTGCTGTGGAGGCTTCTGGGGACTGGTGTGGAGTCAATCTCCCATCAAGCCCTTCTGAGTTCAACTTTCATACTACCGCTGTCTCAAAGAACTACGATGTCCTCTTTGGAATCACAGCATAACTTTTGTGGAAAGGGATTTTTGGATGTCTCTAGTTCATCTCCCTGCTCAAAGCAGGCCAAACTTCGACATTAGGTCAGGTGACTCAGGATCTTCATGGGCCAAAATTTGGAAATCTCCTGGGACAGTGATTCCACAGCCTGTTCCAGCACTAACTCGCTCCCACTATAAAATATATGCTTTTTTAAAAAATGTCCAGACAAACATTTTGGGAGCAGTATAGTGCCCCTTATGCAGCCTCATAATTGCTGATTAGAGGGGAATAATCTTTTCCCTGAGTCTGCTGGCTATGCATGCATTACTGCAGCCCCATATGTATTTACCTTTCCTTGCTGCAAGGACATGATGCAGTCTGATGCTCAACTTTTCACCAGGACTCTCAGCTACTTTTCTGAAGAGATGCTCCCCAGTCAATTAGGCTCCATCCTATACTATTCTGTGGGGTCATTTCAACAGTTCTGGCACTTTTCACTTGTCTTGGTTGAACTTCATGAGCTTCCTATCATGCTGTTTCTCCAGGTTTTGAGGGGCTTTTGAATGGCAGGTGTGCCCTCCAGTGTGTCAGGCACTCCCCCAAATTCGGTGTCAGTTCTGAAGTCAATGAAAGTGTCTCCTGTCCCATCATCCTAGTTGCTGGTAATCAGGACCTCCCTTGCTTTTAGTCAGTTGTTCAGAAGAAGCAGAGGGTTTAATGATGCTACTACTGCTGTGATTATAGTAGGGACAGCCAGAAGCCCCCTCCAGTCTCTATAATGGCAGAGGTTTGAAAACAGCATGAGACTCTTCCTGCCTCGAAGAGGGTACAGTTTAAACAAATACAGTGCAGACAACAGAAGAAACTGAGACAGAAGGATATTTTGACCTGCTTGAGTTGACATAACTGCTGTGAGTAGAAGTGAGTTTGTTGAATATTTGAGTATTAGGACAACATGCTGCACATGCCCCAAACTGCTCAGCTTTGAGAGATTCACTGTGCATAAGTGTTGTGACATTTTGCAGCACACAGCTAGCGTGGAAAGCTTTCTGTTCTCCTTCCTCCTCTCCCCTGTTGTTTGGGACCCAGAAAACACGAGCCTCATTATACTTGTGGTGTGAATATACGGGATGGAGGTTTGTCAGCCATCACTGGCTGTGCTGCGTAGAGGAGTTATCTGTGCTAGTACATGTCATGGAGCAAAGCTGAGTGAGGCAGCCTTGAAGCAGGGCCCCATCCTGTGGCATTCCCCGTCCCAACCCACCAGACCCTCTCCTCAGAGAGCTTGGAGTGTCAGCCATTAGAGAGATTAAGGAAGTAGTAAAATCTGCTAATGCAATAATAGTAATTAATAACAATAATGGGTGCTTTTAATGTATTTTGTTGTGATTTATTAGGGAGTGAGTGCCATAGGAGAGCAGAGCACTTTGCAGTCGGGAATAAAAAGACAAGGTGACTGGGTCCTAAATTGCACATCTGGGCATGATTTGGAGAGGCAATTTATTGACACCATAAATGACGGCTTTTTAGAGCAGCTTGTTTTGGTGCCTGTGAGGGAGGATGTAACTCTTGATTTAGGGCTCTTCTCAGCAGTACTTACTCTCCAGGTGGGACTCCTGGAGCATCCCTCGTGGCAGAGAAGAGATGGGCTTGGGCTGCTGTGAGCTTGTGCATTGCCAAGCCTAAGATACTTGCGTAGGCTGGTCAAGCCGTGCCAGTGGAGAGAAAAGGGTACTGGTGCCTTGGGTGACATTAGTAGGAGCATCACTCATCTCAGAGCAGAGTGGTGGGGCTCGTGCAGCCACTTGCATAAGACAGCCCTGCATCTTCCCCCCTCGATAACATTAGAGTGTGTGGCCCCAACTCAGATGCTGCTCAAGTTGATACAAGCTATCAGAAATGGTTACTTCTGCACCAGGAAAAAAGCTGGTTTTGGAGGGGCAAGATGCAAAAGGCATGGGAGGAGAGCATCGTTGGCAGCGTTTAGCTAACACGCACATTGATGTAGGTCATTTTTTGTCAGCAGAGCATTAGGAGTTGGCCCCCAGCTGGGGCCTGGGCACCTGGCTGCTGCTATGTGGGTTTTATTGATAACGCTGTTACTGCTACCACAGTAGGGTATTAGGAGCACTCCCTTCCTTAGGGCTGGAGCCTCGCGAGTGGCACGACAGCGAGGGGGCTGTGAGGGAGCTGCTGCTCAGGGAAGTGACCTGGTGTCTGTGGCCGCCCCTGGAGGGGAGCACAGCAGGCACAGGCAGCTTGGGAGGTCGCCGTGGAGGCGCCTGTGTCACCAAGGGGAGAGCACGACCTGCGTCCCTGACCGCCAGGCTGGCCTGGGACCAGGTGCCAAGGAGGTGTCAGTGACAAGCGGCTTCCCCAGGGCTCCATCATATCTTATGGCAGTGGTGAAGGAGGCTGCCGGGTCACAGGCGCAAGTTTACGGAGCCCACAAGCCTCCCGCTTCTCCACCCCAGCAGGGACAGCATTGCCAAGTCTTACCAATGGAGAGGACAGCCCAGGATGGACTCTCATTCTGGGGGTGCCCAAGGCCGCCCAGGTATTGAAGGTATTGAAGCAGCACATTAAGCTGGAGTGGGACAACACACCTGCGCGAGGCGGCCGCGCTCCTGGCAAATGGCTGACACGGCGGCACCTCGGAGCGGCGGCTCGGCAGCCGTACCCTCGTCTCCGCGCGCGCTGCTGCTGCTGACGGGGATGATGTATGCATACAAAGTATTTTGTTATTGTTATTATTACCCAAAGTTATGGATCAGCTTGAGAAACTCAAATGCAGTAAATCACTGGGACTGGGGTAGCATTAGTCTCAGGGCTCTGAAGTAAATAATGCATGAAATATACTGACAGCAGTGTCTGACGGATCCTTATACACAGCATCTCTCTAACGAGCGCCGAGCTGCTAATAGCAAGGCCAGATTCATGGAGAAAATACACAAGTTTGCTGCCCTCATAGAAGAAAATGCAGTTAAGAGACTGCCTCCTTCTGCCCCCAGATCCTGGAGACTTGCATTTGATTTTAGAAAAGGGATGGCATTTCTTTGGGTCAAAATCAGGGGTGGCAGCTAGCTAGCTTGCTGGGCAAATTGGTCCCTCTCCTCCAGCTCCATTTGCAAAGGGAAGATCGTGGGGTGCCATCTTCAAGGCTGGTCCTGCATTTGGCCTCATGCAGGATGCCTTGAGATCTTCAGGAAGGGAGGACTGCAGCCATGCTAAGTGTTATTATTGTTTTTTTTTTTAATAATCAGGAGACAACCCAGGAATTACAGATCTGTGAGCTCTCTTTCATTTGCAGCCAACCTGATTGCGAAGCTAATTAAAGACAGGCTAGTACAATGTTCGGATAAGTGCAACATGACAGGGTCAATCCAGTGTAGCTTCTGGAAAGGAAAATTGTGCCTTATTGAGCTGCATTTTTTTTTTAAGTTTAATAAAATAAGAGGAGATAGAGGTGGTCCCCAGCAGACATAATATACTTTGATTTTCATAAAGCCTTTGATAAGGCCTTTCACACAAAATTATGAAAGGAAAGAAGCAGCCATGGGAGAAGGGGCAAGGACTTGTCACGGATTAAAAACCAGTGGTGCATTAGGAAGCAAAGGCCAGTTGCTCCGTCGCAGGGAGAGTAATTAATCGTGGGAGTCACTACAGGCAGTGGAGGCGTTTAATCTGCCCTGTGATCTGTGGCCAACACATTGGAACTGTGGAGATGACTCCAACCTGTTTGGACCAGTGAAAAATGAGTTATGATCGTGAAGAGCTATTGTAGCCGTAAGCTGGCCTGCTCCCCTGCTTGCTGCACGGTCTTGGCCTGCCTGCCCTGGGGCTTCCCCCTGGGATCTGTGATCCTTTCCCAAGGCTCCCCTAGTGCCTCTCACCTCCCCGGGAGCTTCCCCCCGTGTTTCCTATCCAGCGCAGATGGGTCGCTGCCTCCGTGAGTCAGCGAAAGCTAAAGGCACCGTGGGGACAGGGCAATGGGATGACAGATGAGCTCCAGCGTGGATGAGCGCGTGGCAATGCAGGCTGCACAAATAGTCTCCACTTCAGCTGTACGTTGATGAGCTCCGAGCTCCGGGGCTCCTTGGAGGGAAGAGATTGGGAGTCATGGTGAGTAACTCGATAAAAGCGTCTTCAGTGAGTAGCGTCAATTGCAAAAGCGTAGAGGACGCTTGGTTGCCTTTAAGGGACAGGAAGACAATAGGGAATGTGTTATAAAAAAATGACATTATCTTGAGCACTGGCTACACCCTCATTTAAGACAGCGTATAGAATTACAGAGGGCTGTGAAACACGGTTAGTAATCTTACGAGATTTACCTAAAAGGAGGCAGTCAGTTGGGCTGAGCAGGATATTTTTACTGTAGCGAGCACACAAAAATATACAAGCGCCATTTCCCCTCTGTAGTTCTCCCTTCGTCGTGCTTGCCAACATGCCCTCTACTGTCCCTAAGTGCACATTGCCTCTGCTTACTCCAGGCCTACTTCAGAGCAGTCGCAAAGGCTGGGCATCCGTAGCCTCCCCAAAGAGACAAGCCAAAGGATTATAATTGAGTTATTTACGCTAATGAAGGTGCAGTGAAAAGTGATCAGTCCCTCCTTTTTCTGTCCTCTTGTAATTCTAGAACAAGAGGTCACTTGGAGATGCTAATGGTAGCTTAATTTAGATCACATGAAAGGAGACACTTTTTCACACAGCAGGTAGTCAGCCTGTGAAATCCACACTACCTCCAGAGGTCAGAGAGTCAAATGCTGCAGCAGGATTTATGAAGTTTCTGGGTATTTTTTTTTTGAACAACAATAACTGTTATCACTGAGGCTACTGTAGCATCCAGTCAATAGGGCCTCATTGTGCGTAGACCAGTGCTAGCACAAAGCAGGAGCCAGCACTGGCCCCAGATGCTTAAATCTCAGTGGACAAAAGAGCTGTTGTTACAGTGTCAGCTGTAGTCCTGCCTCTGCTTCTCCTGGACATCATGTCTCCAATGTGGTGGCTTCTCCACTCCCATGATCAGGTCTTGGCATTCCTCTGCTCTTCCCACATACTACCTATGGCATTGTAGGCTGCTCAGCAAGTCCAACTACATGTAGGTATTAGTGGATTTTCACTTAGGCACCAGTGGCCTGTGGATTGTGATGGCACAGAACTGCTATAAAAATATAGAGGAGTTTAATTTTACCAGCAGGAATAAAGTGTAATACAACAGCAAAAAAGATTTTTTAAAGGCATCCTTTTCTCTATACCCGTGCTTGTCTGATGTAAAGTCCTGGAAAGGCTTTTAGCCCTTCAGGTTTTGGACTTGATCTATTCTTACTGTTTTTCTTCCTGTTCATAAATCCAGTTTGAGTCCTGTTGTCCCTTCGTTCACATTTTGACAACTGGAGCTGTCTAGCCTCAGTGGAAAGAGCTTTGGAGGGGATTGAGGCAACAGCGCCAGTACCACTTGCATTGTCTTTGGAGTATTTGCTGCAAAATGGCTATCGGGAAGAGGCTTTAGAGCGCATTTCCTGGTAGGTAGCTGCTGAATCAACTCAGTAGGTGTACAGTAAACATGATTATAATCTACTTGAGGGATGGTCTTCAGAAACTCTCAGAGGCATCTCCCATTCCAGCAGTCACAGCTGCTTGCCGGCTATCACACCTCCTCCTCCCCTGCTCAGTGTTTGCTGCTGCCTTGATAGTAGGCTGTGTTTAAGTATGTCAACCTGAGTTTTTTTTCCTTCTCTCCTCTTGTTTCCTGTGTTCCTCTAACAAACAGCTTGCAACAGAACAAACAAGCAAGGCAGGAGTGCTCCAGGCAAAAAGGGTGTTTTGTGTTTGATTTGAATACATACATATTTTTCTTGGTTAAAACTTGTGATATTCATCAAATACATACAGGCAGGCAGTGAATAAGACCTTTCTCTTTCTTCCTCTGACACACACATGCACGCGCGCGCACACTCGTACAGAGCCTGTCTCATACGAGAACCTTCTCATTTTCACTCCTGATCTCTGATTCCTTGCAAAGCACAGTCTCTCTCCTATCCCCACACACATGTTCACTTCTGCTCATTCTCATTCCTGCTCTTTCATGTACATAGATCCATCATCTCCTCATCTGAACATACCCCAGCTTCTGTGTGCCGTTGCAGACGATAGACGCACACATGCACCGCCGACTACACACTTGCAAAGACTTTATTACCAGGAGCAAAATTGTTCCAAAGTATAGTGGGACTGGATATAACTACAGGAATGATGTGGGCGAGGGGGAAACGAGGGAGGCCTGGGAATGTATGTAGTCTCTCCCCCTCAGAGGCAGGAAGCACTAATAAGGCAGAGGTGAGAATGTGGCCCCGCGTCTTCACAGACTCACAGAATGGTTGAGGTTGGAAGGGACCTCCTAGAGATCATCTAGTCCAAGCCTGCTGCTCCAGCAGGGACACCCAGAGCACGTGGCACAGGGTGACGTCCAGGTGGGTTTGGAAGATCTCCAGAGAAGGAGACTCCACAGCCTCTTTGGGCAGCCTGTTCCAGGGCTCTGTCACCCTCACAATAAAGAAGTTCTTCGTCTCCTCTGTCACACATGCATTAAAGCACAACATCGGTCAGTCACATATCCCCCCCACAACTCCCCCTTAAGCTTCCGCAGTCACCCTTCCCCATGCAAGGTGTCCCACTTGTTTATGCCCGTCTGTCACGTTCTGATCGCATCACTGTCACCACCGCTATGATATCAGCATTTCCTGACAGGTGCATATGGGTCTGTCACTCGCAGGAAGGCTTTTTAGTATCCAGGGCTGCCTCCGTATCTGAGCCAAGGTAGCAGTGCTGGAAAGCACGCGTAAATGGTCAAAGCTTGACAGTGTCTCATATTTATGGATGCACAAGACCAAGGTACTAGTAGGGCCAACTACATGTTTGCAGAATGTCCTGCTTTCAAATGAAGCCTTTCAAATAGTGTTTTGTCTTCATGAGGACTAAGATTTTCTGCAGTTCTTTAAAAAAAAAAAGTAGAAAAAGAGAGTGCACTTGATTTCTTTTCCCCTGGTGCCTGTCCACAGCACTCTTCTTTCGAGGAAGACTCTATATTTGGCCTCCTGGGGCGGGCTGCTACACCGAGGGTGCTAATTTTAAAAACAAATTAAAGTTCTTGCCCAACTCAAAGCTTCCTGTGCAGCCTGAGGCACCGGCTGCTTTGATTTCCCAGCTGCGCCGTGGGAATGGCCGTACGGCCTCTCCTGACAACAGGAATGTATTGCCTGTGGTGACGTGGACCGTGTAGATGCCTCAGAGAAAACGGATTTGGGCCCCTCGTCCGCAAGACAGTCGCCTGCATCCAAGCCCACAAGAGGCTTTGAGGCTGCAGGATTCTGCAGGAATTTCTGATCCTCTGAGTGCTGTAACAGTGACTGGTAACTTTCCAGCAAAGCGGCGCCTGAGCGCAGTGTTCCCGTGGCTCCTGCTGGGCTCCGGCGTGCTCGCGTTTGAGCTGGCACCAGGCACGCTAGGAAGGAACTGAGCAGATTATTAATAGGGAATGCAGGGAAGGGGAAAGGTGTTTAAGCAGTTCCGGCTTTGCATGTCTAATTTGGGAGCGCCGCTTCTGTAGTTCACCACATCAATACCCAAATCCGATGGCAAACTTTCCAGAAGCATAACTCATTAAGCTTTAGTACACCGTAAGATAAGGACCTTGCTCGCGTAAGGCCATCAAGCACTGATATTGACTCTCAGGGACATTTTTAAGGCTATTTATATCACAATAAAGGCATTTTATTAGCATCATCAATCAAGAGAGACCGCATTTTGGCCTGGAAATGATTCTGCTTGAGTTTCTAGAAAGGAGAAGGGTGAGTAATTATGGGATGCATTATCTTCAATCTCATTTGAAATTTCCTAATTGAAACCACATACGAGTGCAGTTTATTGCTTATAACAGAGATGGCAGGGCCGTTGCTAATGTAGCTATGGCAAGTACAAGCTTCCAGTTAAGAGCGAGGAAGAGACTGGTGCTTCAGTGCGGGGCTGGGCCTTGGGGTGCTCCGTGTTTGCGGTTCCTCCTTGCTGGCAGGATCGAGTGTCGTGGGAAATAAGAAAGGAGGAGAGAGAGGTGCCAGGCTGGCAAGGAGGTAGGACCAGGTGGCCGGAAGCTCCTCGCTGCACCTCGGTCACAGCGAAGCTTCCCAGCTCGGGCTTCGCGCTGGGCTCAGCAGGGGCTCTGCTCTGCCGGCGGCCCCGCGCGTGGCAGCGAGCTTGCAGTTACCCAGGTAAGGAGACGGTAGCTTAACAGGGCCTGTGGGGGCCTCCGAGGCTGAGTAATGGCAGGGCTTGAAAGCCGCTACAGATATTTGATAATTAATTGGCTGGGAAATCAGTTTATTTTAACGACTCCGGTTAAATAAAAAAGAGAGATGAAAGGAGTCCGAGTTCCTGCGGTGCTAAACTACTTTCAGGGACGGAGGAAGTCCATTACATGCTGGCTTTTATGCCAACAGGGGCTTTTAGTTCTTGAGAAGTCTCTTCTGAAAGGTGGTTGAAATTTTTATCTTCCCTGAATGCCAGCAGTTGGGGTTTAAAACAGGAAAGGATGAAGAGTGGTTTATTACCAAGAATCCATCAGGTGGAGGGGGAAGGGGACTGGAGCTGGCACTGCAACCTCATGCTTCACCTCTGGCCAGATACTTACTGCAAAACGATTTCAATTGTGGTTTATCACTGTTTTCTACGGCTCTAGTGGGAGCAATGCGTGTAGTTGGGTTAACCTCACTTGTCTTTCCGCGGACGAGCTGATCAGACACACATGCGTGCACATGCACAAGGTCACATCGTGGTGAGAAGTCCTGGAATAGCTTAGCGTGAACAAATTATTTAGGTGGTCTTTCTCCCTACCTGGGCATGAAAATGGCCAGGGCTTGCCCTCTTTTCACAGCTTGAGAATTGCAGCCACCCTCTCAACAGATCTGAAGACAGAAAGGAGCAATAATTGTAAAGCCAGACAGGCTCCTGGGTTCACTTGAGTTAGAGGTCTCTTGTTTTCGTGCTCATTTGCTGAGGTATGATTGCTGTTCAGTGGATGTATTTGTCTCCAGGAAAAAAAAAAAAAAAAAAAAAAAAAAAAAGTATTGATGAGAGAGTGAGGATGAAGGTCTCAGAGGGTCATGTTCTTTGTTTGGAGTTTTATATGTGTCTACGAGAAGATATTTTGTATGTGACTATTCCAAGGCTGTAGGAACAAGGATATTCCTCAGGAAGGGAACTGAAAGAGAGCATAAAATCTATTCTTTGCTGCAGATTGTGCTTTGGATGCTCCCTTTCATCTATAACCAGTGTATCTAGCCCTTAGGGTTGCACAGCAATCTGTGGAAACATGAGCAATGTTCCCAGTACAGTCGTATTTGTCAGAGTCTGTGAAGAGCCTGCAACACCACCATCTGTTTTAGCGAGCAGGTAAGGGATTAAGCTGCAGAAGTCATGAGATCCATGCAATACATGGAGACAGAGCAGACAATCACAGCACAGCTTCCTTTTTTTCTCATAACCTAAAAATAACTTTGATATCCTCTTACTTAGGGTTTAATGTCAAAATTTGCTACTGTTTCATTCCTGTAGCACAAATCCCCAACTGCTGTCACTCCCCCAATGGTGGTGCTTACCCTGCTGCAAATTTCAGAGCTTGCAAACCCTAAATGCTGAGAGAGAGAGAGAGAGAGAGAGAAAGAGAGAGAGAGAGAGAGAGAGCCCATTGGTGTAGGAGAGCTGCAGGAAGATGTCCATTCTGCTGCTCTGGTGTGCCACAACAGGAATGGGTTTGCAGGAGAACATTGCTGTAGGTTGTCTCCTCAAGGATGGGAGGTCTCCTGTAAATGTCCTGCACTAGACAGACCCTGAGGATATACAGGCTCCCATCAGGTGCGTGCCTGATGGGAGCCTCCCCCAAGCCAAGTGCAAACTCAGTGCAAGCCACAAATCCTCATCTTTAAAACGTTCCCTGGATCTGAAACCTCCTGCCAGCTGGAGCTGCTTTTAACAGAGCAGACTGAAGTGCTGTATTTAACGAATTCATTTAGAGGCTGATGCAAGGAAGCAGAGCTGATCCTCATCTAGTGTAAATTTAGACATGCCCATTTACTTTAGCAGGGCCCTGTTGACCCTCGATTTATGCCAGCTGAAGCTGAGGTTTGGCATCGCTTCCTACAGTACTGGACTTCTGGAAATCATTTAAAACAAGTGAATCTCAAGAACAGAATTAGAAAGCTAGCCTTGGACAGACGTGAGCCGTATCGGGAAGTAAATGAGCAACTGGACAATAGCATAGGGAAGAACTCTGTGGCGAAGTGATTTATCAGTACTTTGGATGAACTGTGCTGGGGGGAGAGGTTTAGTTTTGCAGCAGTCTCTTGGGACAACGTGTCAGGCAGTGAATCTAGATAAGATAGCCCTGGATAAACGCTTCCAGGAGGATTAAGCAACATTGGCTTGGCCAAGAAATGAAAGGTTTTCTATTCAGTGTTCCAGCCAATTTACACAGCTTGTTTTGTTGATCCTAGAAAACTGCGGGTCAAAAGTACAGGAACAGTTGGAGCAGCCTCTGCGGTGGTGTCTTCCCTTTCCTTTGGGGGCTGGCTGGAGTTCAGCCACAAGGCACAGAGCCAAGTGGTTCAAACCAATGGCCTTCAAACAGTGGCCTGGAAGAGCTCATGTTTCAGACAGTCCTTTCTGCTCTGTTTGCACATCCCAGGTCCCAGGGCAGATCCCAGGTGGGGAGAAGGAAAAAGGTGGTCTCTAGCAGTAGTGGTAAGAGGGTTTCAGAGGCTGTTCTGCCTACATTTGTCAGCTTATTAGGGTGGTGGAAGGGCACTACATGGTAAATATCTGCACTGACGGGTAGGTCCCGCTGCCAGGAGCAGCCAGCCAACATCTTCCAGCTGTAAAACTGATTCATTAGATGACTTTGTACAACCCATCTCTTGCCAGTTCCAACATCTCCTTATGTGTAAAACAGGCGTAGTAATACTTCTTCTTTGTAAAGTACAACTGCTCCAGATACACAGAGCACTTTTGCCCTTGCCCCCTTGCCTAGATATTGTTGCAAAAACACGATTTGATGCTCAATATGTGCAGAGTTGCCTTGTGATACCAGGTCCTGAAAGAATCTCATGGAAAATTGAGCTTATAATATTCCTATTAGCAGGATGGCAAGGAGATCAGCTGCAGGAATTATTTCTGCCGTCTCCCCTTTCCAAGGAGTCAGAACTTCCTCCTATTCTGCTCCTGAACTGGAGATTTTAAGCCAGCACCTGGCTTTCATGTCAACAGCAGAAACTCACTCAAATAAATCCTGACATCTCTTCTTTTTCTACTCTTCCCCTTTGCCTCTGCTATTTATTTATGTATAAACATGTCCTCCTCTGCAAGGTGTATTGTGCATGTGGGGATAAAGGTAAGCTCACATCAAAGCTCCTGAGAGTTCTCCCTTCTAGCAGTTTCTCCCTTTTTTTTCCTTTTTTTTTTAAGTCTTCCCTGCTAGTTTTTCCAGATGCTTCCTTTCAAAGGGCCTCATGGTGGACAAAAGTGATGTGTGAGATGCAGCATTCAGCAAAGCTGCAAGAAAAGGAAAGCAAAGTAGAGCTGAGCATTGACTGGTCTTTACAGTTTTGCTGTAGTTTCCATGTAAAGCAGTTCTCCAACATGCAAAAGAAATAGAGCGTACAAATTGAATTTTGCAGCATTTTGTTCTGTGGTAACAAACCACATTTCCTAGGAATTATGGGTCAGTTCCCCCCCCCCCCATAAAAAAAAAAAAAAAAATGTCATTTCAGGTAGCAAGATCAGGGGGTACATATGTAAAGGAACTCACTGCTCTAAGTGCTGCTTTGAAAATTTTAGACCTAGTAGACTTAAAAGCTGCATGACAAGGTACTGAGAAATATTTAGAGGTATGCAAAGTGAAAACAGCTAAAAGACTTTGCTTAGTTTATAAGGAACTTGAGAAAGGAGCTGTGCTTTCTTGACAAACTGCTGAACTCTGGCAGGTAGAGGAGTTTATATATCTTCTAGTTCTTTGTTCAACATTGTTTTAAATGTGTGAAACAACGGAGGTTTCCTAACTTTCCTGAAGGGGCTTTTCATGAGACAAGCGCTTGCAGAGGGCAAAAAGTTCCTCCTCAAGTTTGAGCAGACTTTTTTCTTTTGACCCATCACTCTTTCCTAGACCCCTGCATGTCACGCTGAATAATTCTTCTCTTCGCTTGCTGCTTTTAGCTTTCAAAGAGGTATAGCTTGTCAACATGTCCCTTTTAAGTCCTCTCTCAGTCAAGTTATACATATTTAATGTTTTTAAGCTTCCCTTAGATGCTGATCCCTTTCCAGCCCTTGATGGGTTTTGTTGCTGCTTGCCTCTGAATTCCCTCCAGTTTGCCCATATCACTCTGGTAACAAGGTGCCTGGGATTGACTGCCCTAGTCCAGATGTGCGCAGGATTCTGGAGCAGTCAGTTTAGGGTGGAATTAAAAACAGAAGCAGCAGAATCTTTCAAAGTGAATCTGCTTCGTGGTCTCCTCTCAGAGAGCATAATTTCACAACGGTATTTCAGGACTGGCTTTAGATATGGAAATGAGAGCATGTGTCTTGCTCAGAAGCTGTTCTTTGCTTTCAAGTGGGAGAGAGATGGAAAAGGGGAAGAGGGGTTAAGCTCCTCAAAGGCTTTGTCTACATTAGATTTTTTTTCCCCTCTCCTCTTTCCTACTGTGCCTTGCATGGGTTTAGCTCAGTCCGTGGTAGTATTGATGACAGCTCTGGCACAGGCAGGGAACCTGGCATGTTTCACTACTCACCATCTCTGCAATCTCTACAAGCTCCAACTCTACCAGCAGTGCTGCAGCAGCAGGAGCTGGAGAGGGAAAAGGTCAGCTGTAAATAATAGCTCGAGCTTTAGCACATCAAGGACGTGTCCCTGGTTAAAATGCAGCAGCTGGGAATGAGCAGTTGGGGTGGGCTCACTTTCTTATCTACTGGGAAGTGCTGCTCTTCCTATTCAGCTGATGGTGGCTTGTGGGCAGCATTGGGGAGGGAAGAAAGTAACATGCGAGTTGTCTCTGATGCTCTCATAGTCTCCCAAAAGATGGATAAATTACATCTTACTTTGCTAAATGCTGCTTCCATTCTCATCTACTCCCTAAAGGAATTTGAAGGGTGATTTCTCCTTGGCCCTCTCCTCAGAACAAGGGCTGATGCTTCAGATGTGAGATTTCCTTTTCCCTTTTGGAGAAGAAGTGCAAGGTGAAATGGAAGTTATATCCACAAAATAGAAAGTGTGTTCCTGATGTAAGGTAGCATGCTGCTCTGATATTGAGAGGGGTGATTTCACATAATACAAAACATAGGAGACACCTGCCAGCTTTGCAGGCAGCTTTGCTTAAATCTGATGTGTGTTCGTGGACTTGCATCAGTTGAGGGTTAATCTATAAAATTCTCAGCCACGAAGTACCACCAAGATGAGGATGAGTTTAAAAAAAGAAAAAAGTGGGGTGGGTGAGAAATGCCTGGGGATAATAAAAGGTAGAGTACAAACTTGCAAGGTGGAAAGCAAGCTGTTATTCAGGGAGGAGGCCAACTTAGATTTCCTTGGGGCTAGATTTATTTATATATATATATATATATATATTTTATGGCTAGGAAGCATTGTGGAAGTTACTTGAATAGTGCTTTCCCTTGGTCTTCCAGGAGTTGTTCCCCCTTTCTTTGAAATATCTGTCACCAGGCATGAAAGGACGTATTCTGATCCATATGGACCAATGCTTAGATGCTGTGATACTAACCTGTTGCTGCTGCCATTCCTAGTTCCCTCCCTGAATACTCAGGTGTCCCCCCTTCATAGAGAGGTACTGCCACTGCAGATACATTTGTTGCTGCCAATGCATCGGTCATTTCCGCAGCAGCCACTGAAGCTGGTGCCCAACATGAGTCCTTGACAAGCCTTTGATGGTCTATTTGGCCTTATTTTCCCACATTTGTGCCTCCATCACAAGCTCTCTCCGAGGTGGTGTGTGGCTTCAGGCCACCTGGCATTGGACTCTTCCTGACCCGGCCACGGCTGCTGCCGGCGTTGTGGGAAAGCCTCCTCCTTGCAGCAGCGCCAGCTCTCTCTTCTGGAGAGAAGCCTTCCATTGGGCCATGAGACCGTGTCATGCACCTTGGGGCAGTTCTGCAGGCTGGCACATGCTTATGTGCATGTAACTGTGAGAGGGAGAGCTGCTGAACCTCCTCCTCACCTGGAGCCCACAAGCTGGGGAGTACGATCTGCATTGCTAGGCTACTCTTTAGACTCACTGTAATGGTGGATTTGTAGATCTCCCCTTGGTTTTGGGACAACCTTTGGTGATGCCTTGTGGATTTTTAGCCAGACTGGCAACAAGGAAGAGATGCTCTGAAGCTCCCTGTAGCAGCTCTCGCCTGTCTTCTCTTACTTTTGCGCTGTCCCTCTTTGGCAGGGTCTCCCTCCTGACCTCTCTCTGTTTCCTTCTCTCCCTGCTTTCTGGACCTGCCCTTGGCATCACTAATCTGCATCATTATCTCATTCTCCAGTAGCTGAGCTGGCTGCCTTGATGTTTCTCGACAGTTTTCTGCCTCTCCCCATTCCTGTGATGTAGAACTGCCTTTCTCAATCCGCCTGGTTGTGTTTCTGCTCCTTATCTGGGTGCTGGAACTCCAGGTGCTGCCGCTCCCTGCGACATTTTGCATTGCCTCTGTGGCTGGATAATTACCAGATATGGCATGAGCTTTCCCATCAAACCTTCCCCCCAACTTCTGCTAGAGAAGACCACGTCTCTTGAAAACACTCTTCTTTAAATATTTGTTTATTAAATCCAAGGAAAATGTTTTGAAGTAGCTTTCCTGGAATTACCTTGTGGTGGCTAGGGGGAGCCACCATCTGTGGCTGGATAATTGCTATTCTTGGAGCACCCCCCTACCAGAAAAAAAATCATGGTGCTACAGGGACTCTTCAGTAACTACTTGATCTCAGGTCCAAGAATTTAGCCTAAGAGTCAATATCCAGGTCATATAAGAAACTAATTACTCTCATGAACCTCTGTTTCTAAGTGACTGCATTTAAGTGCTTCTTAAACGTCAGCCTGTGTCTTTAGTTATGGCAAAAGCCTAAGCACCTTAGAGTCGGCACAGAGCAACCGAAAGATGATTTGGCCCCGTTCCGCACTTCCATCCTGCCTCACCTCTGCTGTCCCCGTGCTTCTCATTCTGCCACCACAACGGCACCCATGCTTTAGACGAGAGGAGTCTGCGCTCCGTGGGATGCCTCGTTATGGCAGAGCCGAGGCAGTGTGTTCAGTTGCCCGTCAGCATCGTCTAATTGTTCTGCGGCTACATTGGAGCCTGTTTTCTGGCTGGGTTGAAAAGGGGCATTGAGCAGTTCTCAGCTAATCCAAAGGGAAGCTGTCTCCATGCGAGACCCAGGTGTAAGCTGGGAGGGCAGCTGATGGCTCTGCAAGAGAGAGGCAAACAGCCCCTCTTCGCACACACACACATACGCAGAGTGACCCTCCTGATAGGGAACATGCAACTAGAGGTGGTCCCTCCAGGTACAGCCTCACAGTGTGTGCAAGGGCTTCCTAGCTATGGTGTAAACAAACTGAGCTTTTTTTTTCCCCTAGATCTGCTGAGATCTAGGGAAACCAAGGGCTATGGTGATAGGGCTCAGTCTGAGGTCTTTTTTGTACTTTGAAGTTTGAAACATGTTCATATTAATAAGGTACCTCCCACTGAATGAATGTTGGCTGATGTTGTTTACTCGGGTGTACTGATCTGCAGAAGATGAGAAGAGCAATAAATCATGCCAGTGTAAGTCCTCTTATTCTGGCATAGTTACTTCCCCTCCCCTGGGAGAACCAGCTTAGAATTGCTTTAATTTGGGGTATGATTTATGTGTGTGTGTGTGTGTGTTTGTTTTTTCGTTTTCTGTACAAGTAAAAACCTATAGTTACAGAGTCATTTTAACATTAAAAAAAATGCAAGACCAGCTGTGTGTGTGTGTGCTGGTAAGAGCCCACGCAGTGAGCTGCTGTCTTAGGCAGTTGTGATTGTAGTCGATTCCCTTGCATTTCCTTTCCCATGTTTATCTCAGGGTCTGAGAAAGGAGGGTACTCAAAGCACATGAGCAGTGCTGCACCAATAGCAATATTCACTGGTTGCTGTTCTCCGCTCTGCTCTTTCGTTAGAAAGGGCTGATAGTAGAGAGGTGGAAATGTTTTTCTACAAGACACTGGGGAGGCTTCATCTCCAAAGCTGGGTGTGAACTGTGCTCATGAAAGAGGAATTCAAAGTGGAGCAGATGCAGGGAAAGACTACTGGGATGCTTAGTGCAATGGAGAAGCTATCATGCAGGAAGAAACCAGAATAATTTGGCTGTTGAGCCCAGCAAAACGAAGGCTGAGAGGGTAATATGGTTGATGTCTGTGAACATGCTGGAAGATAAGCACCAGAGAGGGAGAAGAGCTTTTAAGCTAAAGGATGACGTTAGCATGAGAGGGAATGGATATAAACCAGCCAGGAATAAATCT
Source organism: Crypturellus tataupa (assembly GCA_034781795.1). NCBI lineage: Eukaryota > Metazoa > Chordata > Aves > Tinamiformes > Tinamidae > Crypturellus > Crypturellus tataupa. Next base: position 8,682,962 of record JAWLRI010000031.1, read on the forward strand.
AGAGTTAGAACTTTCTAATCACCAGAGCAGAAAGACTTTGAACAGCCTGTTGTATGAACCATGGTGAGGCCCCCGTTCTGACTGCCCCCTTGAAATGCACCAAGTTTAAGAAGTGAGATTTCTTTCTGAAAAAGATAATGAAGATATAGCTGCTCCTGATTGTCAGGGGAGGACTCAGTGCTCCAAGAGCCCCTTCTGATCCTATGTGTGTATTTAGTGCCATTTTACAGAGCAGAAGGAGTAGCCCCACAGAGATCCTGTCAACCCTGCCCCAGGCCGTCCAAGGGCTTACATCCACCTGTGTTGACTGGCCCCAGGAGCCGCAGAAGGGTGCAACAAGCTCTGCCACAACCTCGTGTGGCCAAAGCAAGGTGCAGCTGAGCAGATGCTGTTATCTCCTGGCCCTGTCAGTTTTACAGTCCGGCAGAACCGTTCTCAAGCAAGGTTTTATTTTTCCAAATCCTTCTTAGGGACTGTCTTATTGTGCTGGCAATGGAGGCTTGGTAGGTATTTAAGCCGCGCTTCAGAAATCCATCCTCAGTCAGAACGCTCCCTCCGTAATAGCGGCCCTACTGTGGGCTTGGAGGACTGCAGTGTGTCAGAAAATGGAGCAGCAGCTGGAGCAGGCTGGGGGAAGAGAAGAGCAGCGGCAGTGTCAGTGGGGAGAGGATGGAGAAGCTGGAGCGGTACCTCGCGGTGGTTCATGCCTACGTTAGCTTCAGCGTGTGTAATGAGGTGCCTGGTGTTTGGCCAAAGGGAGGTTGCAGTTGGCGCAGTGTCCAGCCACCACCCACTTAGGGGCTCGTCCACACAGAGATACGTTCAGCTGGAGCCATCTTGTTCTGCAGGGACCAAGTGGAGCAGGGCTGGGGAGCAGGAGGAGACAGAACAAACCACACTGGCATGACTTGCTCCTGAGCTTTCCTTGCAAGCCCATGAGCAGCCTTGTGTTTTAACAACCGCATTAGCTTCCTGGGATCACGCTTTGCAACACAACAGAGAATCCGTCTCGCACGTTCAGAGCTGGCAAGCAGAAGCTCAAGTCACTGCGTGTCAGACGCGTTGTGTTTGATCCCTTCCTCTCTTCCCTCTTGCCATTTTGCTGCTGGAGTAGAGGGCAGCGGGGGAAGCTGTTAGCTGAATCCTGCGAATGTGTGTGAAGCAACAAGATTACAACAGGCTCATGGCCGAGCCAAGGGAAAGGCAGAAGACTTCATCCATGGCAGGTTGTGACGCCCTCTGAGCGAAGGGAATGGTGCTCTTCTGAAAGTGCAGTAGGTTGGCTTGCAAGCGCTTAACTACCTGCTCATCAGGCTGCTGAGTTTTGGGCTTACACAGAGAAAGTTTTATAGAAGAAGCGATCAAAGGGTTAACAGGAAAAGATAGTGAAAGAGAAGTGTGGGAAGTATGACACTGAGCTCTCTCCAACATGTACTTTGGAGAAAAAGGCTGGAAAATATAGTCCAAGCCCACACTATTTATTTATTTCTTTCCGCAGATGAGGTAAGAGCTGTGGTTTGCTGGTAAAGCAGCATGCTGTATTTCATTTAAGCCTAGCAGCTCAAGTCTTCTCACAAGCAGGGCTGTAGCTGAGAACTGTGGGAGAGAAGAGGCTATGAAAGAATTTATTTATTTAGAATTGCAACAATACTACTACTAATAAAAAAAAACCCCACAATTATTCCAGGTTCAAGGCAACCCAATACATCATTGATAATGCTGTAAAACCCCTGCAGTGTTAAAAGTAATCATTTAAACAGCAAGTGCACCAGGGAGGGGGAGAGGGTGGGAAGCTTTAAGGGCGAGAGCTGCTGAAGTGACAGGAACAACATAAACTGCTGCAAGTGCTACAGCAACATGCTGGGAAAATAACGCAGTGCGCAGTGCTGCCTCGGTGGGAGGAGAAGCAGCAAACACCAGTGCTGTGGGCGGGCGAAAGGAGCAGTGTGGAGCTGGAAGCAAAACCACCGGGCTTGGGATTCACCAAGAAAGGAAACTGATGGAGGTTGCCTGGGGTCAGGGTTTTATGTGGGTAACATGTTCCTGGGTCGGTTGTCGCAACTTCACTAAATTCTTGACAGGCTTGGCTTCAGGTGCTTTGGAGTGGCACTGAACCTCAGTATGGGAAAGGCCTGACATGGTGGTGCAGTGACATCGACACCCACTGACTCACATGCTGGAGTGGGCTGTGGTAGCACTCAGACTGCGTGTCCTGAGGCACGGGTCTCTTCACAGAGGGATCTTTGACTGTTGAGCATTAATTGTTTTCCTAGCAGTGCTGCAACGTGGAACTTGTTCAGGTGGTGCAAATAAATATCTGCAGTCAGTAAGGAGCAGGCTCTTCTTTGGAGCGAGCGAGCTAGGTAGGGTTTTTCTGAAAGCAACCTGGGTAGGGTTTTCTTTGCCTGACACTCTTCCTGTAGCCCCCCTCACTCACATCAGAGGCACTGGTTCTCACTGATGATCATGCTGGGAAAGCATCATTCCTTCCCCTTTCTTCCGTGAAATGTCATAAATAATTTCCTGCATTTTTGCATATGGAGAAACCAAGGCAGAGAGAAATGTATGAGATTTTTTTTCCTGGGTTTCTTTCTCCAATTCTAGTTTCCAGTTGCCATCTCCTGGCTAGTTGTTACATGACTGTTAAGCACTGTGTAAAAGCTGGAAGCACATCCATAGCAGCTTAAAATGATGCAATAACTAAGTATCTTAAAACTGCCAAACCTCACTATGCTTGTTCGTAAGAGGGCAAAGGAGGCTAGAGGGACATGGCAGCAATCTTTATTTATTTATTTTTTTCCCCCTTATGTGTCTTTGGTTTGGCTTATGTGTCTTAGGTGTGGCTGGTGCTAATGTCAGGGGTGGTTGACATGATCATCTGTGGTATGACTGTCCCCGTTTGTTGGCCCTCTCATTAGCTTTATCAATAGATGCAAAGAAATTAGACCTGCAACCATAAGTGAAAGCCACGTGAATGGATCAGAAGTAGTTTATTAGCATTCACTGACACTGGTAGTAACACTTTCAATAAGCCTAATGAAAAGGGCTTGACTATTTCTGTGAACTTGATTATTGATTATTAGTGAACGATAAGAGTCATTTGATATCTTTCAGATGCCATGGTGCTATTGCATTGCAGTTAAAATGTCACTTAACATGCCATTTAATATTCTATTAGTATTGAATTAGCACTTATTACAGCTGTGAAAATCATCACCATAAATCCTTATTAAAGTGCGATCCATAAGACTGGATGGCAATGCTGGCAGACTACAAGGGTGTGGGAGTATAGATGGACATGCTGAGATACATCATCTACTTTGATGTATGTTCAGAGTGCGTCAGGGCTTGGAATTTCCACATTTGTACATTGATTTTCTCTGACAGTTTTAGAGGAACAGGTATGCTGTACAGAGCAGCTCAAATCCATTTTACTCGCTCTTCCAATTTCCCTTCTCTCCCTCTCCTTCTCTCTGACTCTTGCTTTATTTCGATAGCGCCGGCTAACTTATTTGGAGGGCGCTTGCAAGGCTGGCTGATGGTAGCTATTGACCAGTGTACTAGGATTGACCTCCAGCAGCATAAGACAGGCTGCGGCATGCTTTTTATCTCCTGTGGGACAGCATTTCTTATGGTAATGCTCTTCCTCCCCCTCTCAGCTGAAGAGGAAGGTCAATGGTCAATGGGAGGGAGAGGTCCAGCTAGATTCATTTCAAATGGGTGGTAGTATTTATTTTCCTATTTTCATCAAATGGTAGTTTGGTCTCCAATCAAGGCCCTGTGGGGTGATGGCTTTAGGGAAATGACGATGATGGATGTTTTGTCCATGGCAATCTGACCAGCAGAAAGTGCCAGCAGCCCTTTCTGTAGAAGGAGCATGGGTGCTTGGTCAAGCATCCTCTTAGGAGCAGGAGGCCAAGTATCTCCCTGGTGAGACTGCTGAGCTCAGCAAAGCTGCAAGGGCTCTGCTGAGCCAAGGCCCAGGCCATGGCACCGAAATTGCCTGCCTGGCAGAGCGGCAGAGGCCCCAGTGGCTCCCAGCTGCCCTTGTGCCCTGCCATGGATCCGGGACACTCGGCCCGCCGGTGCTGGCAGCGCTGATAGATGCCTGGGGATTTTGGGAAGCAAACAAGGAACCTCAGCTCCCACTGGCTTCAACTTCAGTTCTTAATCTGCTTAGCTTCTCACTACCATCCCTCTCAAGGCTTCTGTAAATCCAAAATGTGTGGAAGAGGTTTCAAAGTACCTTTGGATAAGATGGAGCCCTTTGATTCTCCGTGCTGTTACAAGTCTACTTGGAAATGTGTGCGAGAAGCCTGGTGATCCCGAGGCAGAGGGCACTTGGGAGAGCGTGGGCATCCCTAGCCAGCTGGTGCCCTTGGCCGCTCTGAACACAAATGGCCGCTCGGGGATTCCTGGTCTTTCTCTTTTTCCTGAAGAAGAGCTTTTTAAAAGCAAAAGAACAATTCACAGCTGTAAAATCACCTTAGGGTGGATGCCTGCCTGGCTGGAAGAAGGTGCTAATGCTTGAGGAGGGAGCCCACATGAGCCTCCTCAGCCAGCAGGCCTGGCACTGGCCACGCTCCTGGGGGCTGTTCCCTAAGGCAAATGATTCTTAGAGCAGAGAGACCTACTCCTAGCCTGGCCAGCCACATGTCATCTGCTCCCACCCGCCTTGGCTTTCCTCCTGCCCACAAGTAACCCCAGGCAGGCTGCTTCCATGGGGCTGTTTGCTGGGGAGGAGGTGAGAGATGCCAGCCCCGCAGGTCGCGGCACATGGAGTGGCAGCCACCACGCAGCCTGAATGAGCTCCATTCAACCAGAGGAACTTGGAAAATGTCTGACCCGTGCTAAGAGGCTGCATGACAGCCTACAGGCAAATATTTGCCTTATCTTGAAGTGATAATCTTTATTCTCTCTCTTTTTATCTCGCAAATACAACACGTGTGTCAACAGTGCTAGAGAGAGGTGGATTATTTGGATTCCTGGAGGCAGTGGGCAGAGCTTGGAGAGGTGAATGAGCACCAGCTCTGGAAAGTGGACTTCTTTATCTATCCACAGATAGCCTGTGGGCTGCTGCAGGACAAAGCCTATCAGCCCATCTAAGCTTGGCCCCCCAGGTTCAGCTGCCAGGGGAATGAGGAGCTATGTAGCCCTGTCTTGTTCAGCCCTTGACCCAGCACAGAGTGAGCAGAAGGGGCCTCCTCATTTGCTTCTTTCCGTTTTGTCTGTGCAAACCCTGTTCTGGGATTGCAGAGCAGTGCGGAGCAGGTGCCTCCACTAAAACCGTGTTGGTCTTTGTGGCACTTTCTGCCCGTTCTGTCAAAGAGCAAAATCTTGGTCATGCAGTAGAAGTCGTGTTAGTCTGTCCTCCCCCTTGCAGCTACTGGCAATGGCTGGTGACTGGGGCTAAGCAAGGTGCTGATCCTCTGCCTGCAGTATTCACAGCATGCTGTGTGTGTCATGGCATAGCGGTGGGTGACGTCCCTGCAGCCTTTTGCTTTCAGGATGAAATCTGTGCTTGCCTGCACAAGCAGTCAGATGCGCCTCAGCAAGGGTGTTTCTGGGTAGGGAACCAGCGTGGCTCTCCACAAAGCCATTTTTTTGTCAAGGTGGCAGGGAGGTGGATATGTCCTGTCCTTCATTGTGCCACTGGAAATGAGGGAAGGAGCAGCTGCACCCAGAGCTGACAAAGCTGGGGCTCTGAGCTTATTCTTTTACAGTTGTGGTGTAAGTGTAAGCCATGGGTAAAAGGAGGAGAGAACAGGAGTTAGGATCTTTGTCCCAAATCCCACAGGATCATGAAGCCTTTTAAGAATCATTGTGAAATATGTGGCTGTGGGCCAGTGATGGTGAGTAGCGCTGTGGCCCACTGGCAAAGCAGGACTGGGCTTGAGCAAAGAGGTACAAAGGGAAAGGACAAAATAGAGATGAAGAAGATGTTTGCTAATATGCCACATGTTTTCTTCACCCTTTCCAGGTGTTATGTAGAAGACAGAAGCTCCAAGGTAGCCTGGTTAAACCGCTCTGGCATCATTTTTGCTGGAGAGGACAAGTGGTCCCTGGACCCTCGAGTAGAGCTGGAGAAAAGGAACCCACTGGAATACAGCCTGCGGATCCAGAAAGTGGATGTCTATGATGAGGGGTCCTATACCTGCTCGGTGCAGACACTGCATCACCCCAAGACTTCCCAGGTTTACTTGATCGTGCAAGGTAAGGAGCATATCTGAGAAGAGAGGAACGAGTGAAAGAAGCAGTGGGTGGGGAGGTTTGTACCTTTCTGGAAGAAGGCTGGAGGGAGTAGAAAAAACACTGAGTTAGTAGGCTGTGGACCTTGCAATAGTAACCACCGGTGAACAGTAGTTTACAGAAGAAGCCAACAGGCCTATAGCCTTCTACTGTAGCAGGGCATAGTACTGAACTGCTCTCAGTCTGCCCTTCCCAAGGCAGCCATGGAGCAGGGGATGCTGGTGATGCCAAGGCATGTTCTAGTGCAATGCAGACCTGGTGATACTGGCGCCGAAGGAAGTACGTTTGTTTATAAATGTCCTTGTCGGAACATCTTGCTTGCCTAATTTCTTCCCAGATAGCTCTTCCCAGACAGGTTTCATTGTCTCCTCCTTTCTCACGTCTTCTTCACTTTTTTTCTTGTATCAAAAAGATATTGTGCTGTGCTTTTTGGCCTTGCTTTTCAACTCTTTGCAAGGCTGGAAAATTAATTTTCCTAGATGTTTTTCTGTGCTAGGTCATTGGTTTGCAGGGTACGCTGTCACCAAGTCTGTGTGAAATCTTGTACCTTAGGTAGCTGCCACATACCTTATGTTGCTTTCTCCTTTTTTAGCTGTCCTCCTGTGTGTGTGTTATAGGGAAGTGGAAACCTGGCAGTTTCAACTAGCACTGTCCATTCTGTCTGCCCATGTTCATGGTTTAATAGGGAGCAAGTGCATTAGCAGAGTTCTCCAATTACTGTTAAGGGCATTATGAGGTTTGCTTTTTTCATCCTCTCCAGACCAGAATACCAAAGAGAGGTTTAGTGTTTTTTTTTCATTTTTTTAATCATCACAAAATTCTCTCTATCTGCCTGTTTACTTATAATATTTATGGAGCAGATTAAAAGATATCTATCAAGCACATATGTACATATACATATTAGAAGTCTGTTCAGCATCTGTGTTATCATTCAGAGAGAAGTTTGTTACTTCTCCTGATTTTTATAATTACCTCAAATGCAACTGACTTCATTTTTCCCCAACAAATGTTTGACTTACTCTAGACGGGGATGCACGTGCAGGAGTGCCTGCTCTTGCTGGTTTTGCTTGCCGAGCTCGGAGCTGAGCAGCACGCTCACTGTTTACCTGCGAGAGGAGGCCTGGGTCTGTCGGAGGGGATGCTGCCCAGGTGAGAGGAGTGGATGGGAAGAGCCCTGGGAAGGACAGAGCACTCGGCCACACAGAGCCCAGGAGCTCCAGGCCTGCAGGTTTGCTGTGAGGTGCCCTCACAGAGCCCGGCAGCTGCATCCTGCCTGGGTGCTGGAGCCGCGGACGCCAACCAGCTGGAGGTGATCTACTGCTAGGGAAATCCAGCAGCAAATAATTGCTATTATTTCTATTTATTACTTCCATTTCTATTATTCCCACTGAGGAAAATATAGCTACAAATGGATTTTAGAGCCAAGCAAGCAATCTATTATTAATTTTATTTATGCTTATTAGATACAGGCCCAAGCAGCAAAACTGAGTCTTCTGTTTTAGCTTTCACCTGTGTGTGTGGGTGTCCAGCTCTGAACTCTGGTCCCCTCTCTGAAGATGCTGAGGTTTTGGCACATCTAAACTCAGGCTGCCAGTTGACAAGGCATCTTTGGGTAACTTTGTTTAATACCTGCCACAGTCTTACCACAAGATGCACTCAATGTTGTGCCTGCTTTTAAAGTCCCAGCTCACAGAGTCCTGTGATTAGATGAGACTTTTATTTTTGTATTTTATAAAAGTGAGTTTGGTCTATTTTTAAGCAAAATATAAATTAAAAGTTCCTTATAATTCAGAACAGTTAATCTCACAATTTTAAAGCATATTTTTATTAGTTTAAATCTGATAAATAATTCATTTAAAGAATCTTAACTAATAAAACTAATTTATTGAAAACTAGTAAATGTTGCAGATTATCCCTTTTATCTCTCAGCAACATTTTCTCCTTTTGATTATTATTATTCTCTGATTTGCAGGTTGTCCACCTGATTAATAGGGTTTTGTTAGTACCAAGTATAAGGCATTTCAGTAATGAGTCGTGCTAAGCTGCTTGGTTTTATTTATTTAATGTGATTTATTTACTTTTCTTGTTACCGTTTGCATATATTTAAAACTATTGGCTGTGTAAAACTCTGGACATCCCCCACAGCTAATTAAAAATAAATAAATGAAACAAAATACAGTTCTTGAAAAGCTAAATAGCAGGTACCCTAATAAGTGAAATAGCATGGTAATCTGGGACAGGAGAATTCCTAGCATGACTCCTAGTGATTCTCTTTGAACGGGTCCAGGGAAACCGAAACGAGGCCGGGGTGGGAGATAGATAATTCCATCTGTGAGTACCAGGCTGGTGGTGCCTGGAGTGTCACTGAAACATCCCACCATGATGCTCGCCCAGGTCTGGCAGCAATGAGCTGCCTTACCTCGGGGCCCGTGCTTTGGTCCTGCCTGCTTAGTGCTCTCCTGGGGTTCTCTGTGTCCAGGAGATAGGCCCTTCATCTCCCCCAGTTCAGTTCACCTGTCTTTATAGCCTCTGCGGGGAAAAAAACCCAACAACATCCTTATTGCTCCAAGATAGCCGTAAAGTGTCTATAACAGCGACCAAGAGGCCTTGTGTGGTGCAGCAGTCCCTGGGAGAAGTCTGCCATTGCCAGAATGCCATCTGAAATAGATGGACTTTGCTACATCCTAAAGATTCATTCTGTTTTTTTTTTTTTTTTTTTTAGATTGTGACAGGTTAGTGGAACTTCCTCTGAAAAATGAGCCTTCCCAAGGATGAGCTCTACTCCGTGAGAGCAGCTGGCCAGAGCTGCAGTAGTCACAGGAAGAAAGAGGTCTCTGCTCGTAGGTCTGCCCGCTCTACCCTTGGGACGTCCCAAGGTAGAGCGGCCAGCAGCAGCACCTGTGTGGCAGACTGCTTGACCAGCTCCTCTGAAGGGTCTCTCTTAGCTGATAGGATCGCTCTCAGCTGGGCCATACTGCAGAGGTCTGGAAAAGGGATGGTGAAAGAACATTTCGGAAGGATCGCAACCTCCTAGGTAGCTAAAGGTGGAGGAAGCCTTTTTGTTAGTACTACTGTGAGTTTATCCAGTACTTCACAAGCCTTCCCTTCAAACTCAAACATGACGCTACTGGTAGAGGTGGGTAGACACTGCAGAAGATTCAGGAGGGTAACCATGGCCATCTCAGTTGCCTTTCTGACCCAGGGGGCCAGTGAGGGCTGCATGGAGGGCAGCTGTCACAACCCAGTTAGCCACCAGCAGATGCCAGTCCCATATTCTCTGCATTGAGTTGAATGTAGAAAGAGAAAGTTTTCACCTCACTTAAAACATTGTAATACCTCCATTGGAATGTAGTAGTTACTAGTGATGCTTTCTATTTGCTGCCCAAAACATTTCTGTTGGAGTCTAATCAGAGGAGCAAAGGGCTGGAAGAGCCCACAAAAGTTATCTGGTTCTTCCCCAGGCACTAGGGCAGTATCAGCTGCAGTATCAGTGGTTGTACCTATCAGGTATTTTTGAAGAGATTCTGCTGACTATGTAGCCATTATTTCCCTTTATTTAATAGCATGTGACCTAAATTGATTTTGCTACCAAATATTTCTGGCTCTCCCAAGAGACAAATACATATATATATATACACATACATATATTTTTTCCCACTGCTTTCTCAGAACTATCTTTTACCTAGTAGGAGCCCATTACCATAGGCTGTAATTTCCCAAGTGTGTCCTGGACCTCTCTACTACAGCTTAACAGTCCCAGGTTCACCAAATTGTTCTTGCAAGTTATATTTTCTAACCATTGTGTCATACTTCTTTCACTGCTTTCTGATTTGTCCACACTTTTTCTTAAATATACTATTCAAAATTGAACATGATTCTAAGTTGAGAACTAAGCCGTGCAGACAAAAATCAGATAAGTACCTGCTGTGTTTTGCTTATTATGCCTCAGTTAACAAGCTCCTGAATGAGATAAGATTTAATTTTTAGTTTTATTTTAAGTAAGAGACCTCTTTGCTTCCTCTTACTTGGTCTCCTTGCTGTTCTGTAGCTCTCAGGTGCTGGTCTGCAACACAACTGACTTGCTGCTCATTCCCTCTTCTGTATTTGAGCATTGATTGTTGGGTTTCTTTCTGAGTGTTGTGTTTTATACTCACTATTGTTGGATTCCAGGTAGTTGATTTCTCCATAGAGACCAGTTCTACAGTTTACCAAGAGCATTTTGAATTCTGATCCTGGTCTCCAAAGCACTTGCAACTGCTCCCAACTTGATGCCTTTGACAAAAGCTATATGCCGCCTTTTTACTCTATCATGAAGTTATTAAAGCATTCAAAGATCAGGGCCATGAAACAGCCTGGGGCAACAACCTGCTACAACTTCCATCCCTAGAGGATAGTGACCCAATGATAGCAGCTCTTCAAAGCATGTTAATAGTGTTTTAACACCTGCCTTATATATATATATATATGTATTTTTTAGTTTGTGTAGGAGACTGTCAGGCCTTTCAGAAGTTAAGATTTACCACATCATCATGTGTTGCGCTCCTACTTTAATCACTGTGCCAGATATCCTATATAAAAAAATAGATTGGGATGATATATGTGCTTGCCAAACAGAATGTTTAGTTGTTCCAGTATGTCCAGTAATTTGTTCCAGGAGAACAGGCCATAGGTGAATCTGGTGACAGCCCCATGCCCAGTTCTTGTATTCCTGTTTCTGTGGCTATAGCCTCAGGCCATTCTCAGGCTGCTTAGTGTCAATGGGGAAATTCCTACAGTCCTTGCTTATCTCACCTGAGTCACAGGCACAAAGGCACAGAGATGTTAGAAGGCATGGGACTTAAAAATGTTGGCAATAAAGCCTTAGGATTCTCCAACATGAGCTAAGAGAGTAACTAGGAGGAGGCAGAGGCTGGTCGTGATTTTGGTCAATAGCTTTTACAGCAAGGCACCACTGTGAAAGGAGGTGGCTGGGAATTTTTCAGTGAAACCAAAGCTTTTCTAGATTTGTTTTTGACTTTTATTAAATTTTAATCAGGCAAGTTTTACAGGTCAGAGATGTTCTTTCTGATCAAAACTGAGACAAGAAAGAGTGGTAGCATTGCCAAAGACTGCCCAGTAACTAAAACATTCAGCAGGATATGGAGGACTTGAGTCCTCATTTTTCTTTAGTTCCTGGGACTCCTGCACTCTGACTCAAATTTATTCACATTCTCAATTATTGGCTGTTCAAGGGGCATGGGCTCTCCCTTGTCTTAATGTTTATTTCATGAAGAAAAAAAGAATCAAAAGAGCTTTGACATTCCTATGCAAAGTAGAAACACATTTGGGAACTTTAGCAGCAAATTTTCACAAAGAGGAGTTCTTTTTTACTGCCCAGCCCTAATCACAAGCTCTGAGTCAATGTATAGCAGCTAAAGGCCAAATCCTACAGTTTTCTTTCAAACTGATTGGCATTAGCTTGTGAAAAGGATCGCAGGGTGTAGCCATTCTCCATTATGTGTTGCCTTTGCAGAGCTGCTTGCTTACAGAGGTTCAGAATGACTGTTCATTGTTTCAGAGTGGCATAAAGATGTGCTTGTGTTTTGCTGCGATTTAACCATTTAGTATTTATGATTAACTATGATAACTGTTCTCTTTCTTTTTGTCCGCCCTCCTGAAATTAAATGGCTTTGTGCTAGTGACTGGTAAGGCAATGCAAAGCAAAATCCTCCATCCCCTAAGGCAGCAGAAACCAGCCAGGCACAGCTGGGTCTGTGAGCCCCAACCTTCACTCTGAAAGATCCACATTTACATATGGCTGAGGAAGAGGGTGCTTTTCCCCATCCCCTCAGCCCTTGCCCACACTGCTGAGGACAGTGATAGGGAAAAAGTCGGATTTAGACATTGGCTCTGGGAGAAGGGTCTCTGCATAAGCTAGTGTGCCTTGTTCCACTCTTGTTTTTGAGGAGTCTAAAGTCAGATGCAAGATGATGGCAGCTTTTGCCAGTCTCCAGCCTCAGATCTGAACCAAGGGGCTTAGGGACATGGTTTGGCAGGCATGGTGGAAATGAGTTTATGGTTGGACTTGGTGATCTTGAAGGTCTCTTCCAACCATTATGATTCTGTGATTCATTGGACCAAATGTAGGTGTTTTCGTTGGGAGTTGATCACCTTGAGCTTCCTTTATCATCACTGGAGAGAAGCAGGTGAGCTCATCCTAAAGTAGAAATCTCAAATTCATCAGATGAATTGACCAATAAAAATGTCACCTTCCTTCCAAAGACTACAGAGGGGAGCCCAGAATGACCAGTCTGTATATGGTACTGTGAACCTATTTACTCTTTCCAAACCTCTTTCTGCATTTCTCCTCTGAAGTTCTTTCCCTGCCAGAATGTGTTGTTAGTGCTGGGTTGGTTTGGGAGGTCAACAGAGCCATAGGAGGATCTCTTTTCCGCTGGCATTTCCATCCTCCTTGCCCTTTGCGAGCAGCTGGAAGCAGAACTGTCTGAAGGGAGTGAATCCATTTTTTCCTCTGCTAGAAGACAGTAATCTTGGAGTCAGATGCCAATCTCTGAAATATTTTGTTTATTTCCCTATTTTGTGGGCGCAAAGCCCAGAATTCAGAGGATCTTTGTGTGCTAATGCAGCAATGTTTCAATTCCAGAGAGTCTGCAGTAGGTGAGAACAAGCACAGACCACTCTGTCTTTTTCAGGACATAGCCCCACTGGGAAAATGACAATGAATTTGGCATGCTGTTGCAAAGAATAATGAGATAACATGGGAGTAGGAGTTTTCTGGAAGGGAGAAAAAAGATCCTTTTACTGGGAGCAGTGGGGAAGAAGAAAAGATTGGAAGGAGAAGAGAAATTCAGGTTAGAACAGGGGCTAGGAGAAATGGGACCAATGTGCTAGGAAGGTGGTGACAGAAGATGAGTTTGATGGGGTAAATAAGCTGATAGAACAGGGAACCATCTTGGGAATCTGAAGCACAGTAGATCTTGCTGCCCTCCTTCTGGTGTTACAGCGAATGGCAATTTCCTGCCAGCAGAAGAATACTAGAATTTCAAGCACGTAGTAGTATCAGTGACAATCCTTCTAGGTTTTCTCTGATGGTTTGTTTTTTGCCCAAACTCATAAATTGCAGGAAATTGCACCTGGTGTTTCATAGTTTACCAAGGAAGTTCCTGTCACTCCCCATCTAACATTTTTATGATCTCCCCATAGTGATGTGATGCCTCTTAGCTTCTCTTTTCCTAACTCCAGGCCTGGCTGGAATGTTATTACACAGTATAGGCTTTGGCTCTGTTGTATAGGTTGGATCTCAGGCTTATTAGTGCATAAATCCGGAGGTTTTTCTGGAACTATTTTGGTGCTTACTTTGCAGGTGCAGGCAGGAGGCAAAAACAGAATACTTCAAAAACGCTTGCTCATCTTGGCAGAGACAGTATGGCATAAAATACATTGAATACTTTCCTATAGAAGGGGTTCTCTATCTGATAATCCTTGCTGATATAAACCATCTTGGCTCCAATGGTCTCTTTTTTTTTTAGAGCTGTATCAGCTGGTAGTGTATGATTGGAGTTCTAGATTCAGACCAGTTATGCAGAAGATTTTTCCTTGTTATTTCTTTTTCTGTCTGCCCATCTCTCAATCTCTTGTCTTAGCCTGGACTGTAAGACAGGGGCTCCCCAAGCACAGTGAGAACGTAGACCCACCACTGAATTTCCCAACCCTTGAGGCGCTACAAATAGCCATTAATTTTAAAGTCCGGTGTATGAGCTTGCTGTCATTACTGAAACAAGAGTGGTCATGGTGGCACAACAGAATTGCCTTCATCTGGTGTATGCCTTGAAACATTACACGATTGGCCAGCTACCAGTATAACTCAATTTTAACATCCTAAGTGAAGCCATAGGTTCTAATTGCTTGTTCCCTCCAGGATGGCCACTGTCTTGTCAACAGTGTATGGACAATTTTTGTATCACATCCTCTGAGATATTTTTGTAGAAAACGTGTGCTAGGAAGAAAGGTACTATGCATTGTATGTAGCAGGTCCATAGCTGTTTGGTAGCTCAAAAATGAACACTGATGTTTAAATATATATATATATATATATATAAATCTTAAGTTTTGGATTTCTTTCCAAAATAAAGAGAAAAGATATATAGCTATTCTTCCCCAAAAACTTCAAAATCAGCTTGTGTTTTTTACTTGTAATAGAGATGCAAGCCAAGATCAATCACTCTCTACATTTCTGTTTTCCAGATCAACCTTTTCCAAAGCTTTGCTGCCCATTTTGTTTTCTTCCTTAATTTGAAAGAGATATTGCCAGAAATTAGCCCACTTAGCCAGATTTGTGTTTTACGCAGTTGAGTGTTTATATCTCTAAACCTTAGAGATATTGCGAATACCCTTGAAATCCTCACTGGCAGCCTCCAGTCTCCTCCCGCATCCCTTACCCTTGGGATGAGTGCAAGGTTTCATGTTTGCAGGCTGGTTCAGAGCCACATATGCATCAGCTGCCTGGTGTCACGTTGACTGAAACTGGCTAAGTGTTTTGCAGATTGTCCAAGTGATGAGACACTGTGACCTAGGACGTATAGCCATGGTAAAGCAGACCTTGCTAATTCCAATGTTTGTGGAACAGTGTGTTCCTTGTGTCTTTTTTTTTTTTCTTCTTCCATTGGTGCCAATGGAGTCAATACTGCAAATCTGCCATGCTCAAAACCCCATATGGGATTCACTTGAAATCCTAGATTCCCGGAGCCCACCAGTTCATGTTCTGTGGTTTTGGCTGCTGTGTTGCCATCTACAGTCATTGTAGCTGTGTGGTAGCGCATGAGAACCTGGATCAAAATCTTGATTCCACTGAAATTATGGAGAATTTTGCTTCACTGGAGCCAAGATTTCATCTGAAATTGAAATTGGCTAGAAACAGATTGTAAAATAAAGCTAAATTGAACCATCAGATCAAAACCAACATCAAGGCTTGCAAAAAGAAACAAATTCATTTCTTGTTTAAAAAGCTTTTCTTTTTAAAATTTAATATGAATTAATTACAGAAAGATAGAAGGAAATTGGCATTTAGTGAAAGGAAACAGAGTAATAATAGTAATGATAATAGGACACTGACCCTTTAAAAGTGACTTGATGACTTAAAGAGTTAGTGGGAAGGCAGGTATGGTGGACTGTGTGCATGGTTTCTGCCACGTGCGGGTATTTGTACAGAGCCTGTTCATCCCAAGAGTCCCACTGTAACCTGCTGCTCCTACTATTTGTTTCCACGCAGTTCCTGACACTCATCTCACACTTCTAGTGGAGTTCCAGCTTTCCTCATCTTTTTATCCTTAGAAAAATTGGAATTGCAACCCCAGAAACAGCTCTTTACTCACCAGAAAGTGAAGAAGCATTCTGAGAAAATAATGACTTAATATCACATTTCCTGTATAGCTGTTAAAATGTCAGTAGTCAGTTGCTTGGAGGGAAAAAAAATCTCCAAAATAACAGAATAGCAGCTTTCTTTATTAAAGCCTGAGATGTGATAGTTAAGGGGAAAAAATAACTTGCCAGTGTGCACACAACAAAATAGACAAAAAAGAAACAGATACTTAGACATATCACTTCCATTTACTGAGTATTCAGGCAGGGAGTGCTTTCTCAAAAGCCAACCACAGCTTTTGAAAATGCCTTTTAAAAAAATAAGTATTAGGTTAAAAATTGTTAGGCTCCATTAAAGAGCGGGAGAGAGGGTGTGTATTAGAAACACAAAGGAAGCAGCTGTATTGTTCCTGAGGAGAAAACAAAGATTTGTGTTGACCTTCTGAGAAGGTAGGAACGCGGTAGCTGCTGCTGCAGGAGCTGGGTCCTCTGCCTGTAGCAGCTCCAACTCCCTGCAGGGAAACCTGCAGCCAAGAAGCCTAGACCACTTTAAAAAGCTCTGCTGCTGTGTGTACGTCTGAGAACAGGCAATAGGTTGGTTTGCCTCTCAAAGATGCACTGGGAAAGCTCATTATTTGCCTAGCTTTTGCTAAAGGATCCTTCAGAAATCCTAAAGATGGGAGTCTTGAGCATTCTTAGTTCTGAAATAAAAATACTTTAGCTATTGAAATTTTCACAAAACCACTTCAAAATTTTATTCCTCCTTCATTTATCAGATTTCACTTAAGTGATCCCTCTAATAACATGATCTTCTACTTCTCTAATCATCTATAGAATCTTCCAGGGATGCAGAAGCTAGACCATACTTCCATTTTGTACGTAAACACCTACAGGAATGAAGAACAGTCTTAAAACATGAAACTTTCAGAGAGTCATCTAACAGGAAAGTAGAATATAATTATATTTTTCTTTCCATTCTATGAAGGTTACCTTTTTAAAAAAATCTGTGGAGGAAAAGATAGCTAGGGAGGTCCTCTTTAATGAAATGAGAATTAGATTTTGGTGATAAGTTTTAATTTAGGACAAATAATTTAGTTGGAATGACTCATTAATTTTGGGGTGCTTAAATTGGGCCTCTGGCAGCCTATTATCTTCTTTATTCCTCCCTGAGTCTTCTCTGTCAGCAGGATAAGAAAAGCCTTTTTCCTTTACTAAGGTAAGGAGACACTACTTTTGAGTGCATGGAGAAGGGGGAGGCTCATGGTGCAGTGATGCTAATGTAGCAGTGTCTTACTTTTGGGTGCTTTTGGCTTGTGAGTTCCTCAGACCATACGATCAGTGTGTTTGTTTTTTACAGTATCCTGGCATCTGAAATCTCTGGCAGTGATCACAGTTGGGTGTAAGAGAGGCAAGAACTCTGCCTGGGAGGGCGTGGGTGACATGAGCAGGCTGCAGGATGCGTTGGCAAAATGACCTGCGAGGCAACCTGAGCTGTAGCACCACAAGGAGCTGCGTGTTGGGATTAGAGTACCATAAAGTGGACTCTTACGTTGCTGAATGAATAAGACATCTATTCAGCCTTTGTCCAGCGGGTGTGCAGCTCTCAGCTTTGGTATGCAACAAGCATACCCAGTGGTGTGTTAAAAGCTTAACGCAGACAGGAAAGTAAAGGACACACTAAAGAGGCTTTCAAAGGGAGATGAGCTACAAGGCAAGACCCTGAACCTGACTTGCACCTCACCCTCACATAGGTACTGTGGTAACAACCAGGTGTAGTGGATAGAGTCTCTCCAAAGTGGTTGTCCCCTTGCGAGACAGTTGGGAATGTGACATTTGGTTATGCAAAAGTCCTGTGCTCCTGTTCTGAATGCAAAGAAAAATTCTTTGCAAAGTAGGATAGATCACCCCCAAATAGCCACAGAACAGACCTTGCAAGGTGGAAACCTTATTGACCTTAAGTATCCAAATTCAACAGTAATCTTAGGGATTATGAGCACATAGAGCTCCTGATTCGTGATTTTATCAGAAAGATTAATCCACTTGTTGACCTACAGGAAAGAGATTAAGAATAAAAGTTCATAAGCAGACCACCCTTGGCATTCCAAATAAAGGCATTTTTTCTCTCACCTTCAACTCTTAACTCATTTGAAGGGAGAGATACAGAGCAACGGTTACTGTTTCTCACTGTGTTACTCGCTACTGTGTATGTCTTTCATGCAATTCATGATCTGACTGTAAATATTCACAATACTTACAGTAGTGCGAGGCTTGGGGACGACCTTTGCAGCTGAGGTTGTACACCTTGGATACATCTTGGCTGCTCTGTGGATCGTGTCAGGGAAAGTCCTGGACTGCAGGCCAAGTGGCATGGACTGACTTGTGCTCATGCTGTTTGAGGCTACCACCTTTTGGAATAGATAGACAGTGTCTGAACTGGATGCCACTGGGGCGAGGTCTTCCCATTCCCTATGGCCTTCACATGTGTTCATTTTTTGGTCAGTTGATTTGCAGCGTTTCTGGTTACAAGTGCTTGAAATAATGAGTAGGCAGGGACACAGTCTGGCAGACTGGTGTCCAAGAGTATGTTAGATGGCACAAGAGTGAAAGCCCAGGGCATGTGAGGTTGGTGTTGGAGGATTTCCCAAGATTGAGGGAACCAAACTTGGCCTAATCCACATGTTTGGAGCGGGCTGCCATGTCAGCAATGCCTGGCCTTTCTCAGAGAGGGGACATGCAAATGCATTGCAGGAGAGAGCCTCGGAGGGGAACCTACATTTTTGTGCCTGGCTATTGACAGGACCAGTTCCCTGGAGCAAAACAGAACAAGCCTCGCTGACAGTAAAAACATAGCGTGCAAGGTTATAAAAGCCCCAGCTCATCTTAACAAACCCGGATGTGTACATGGTTCTGCTAGATAAGTCACATAGGTGTCCTGTCAGAGGCAGGACTGGACTCCAAGTCCAGAGACCTATATCTCCATCATTCAGTTTTGTTATTGTTTTTTTTTTTTTGTTTGTTTGTTTTTTTTTTTAAGTGTAGCTCCCTTAAGGTGTTGTATCTTTATGGACAATTACTCATGCAGGCAGAAATAATATAATACATGGGAGATGCATCTCACTTAGTCTTAAACATCTAAATGTTGGCTGTGCAAATCTAAGCTAGTCATCTGGCCCCATTCTAGAGTCTGCTGGGAAAAGCAGGCACCTAGCTTGTTTTACTGTCTGAAGATAATGTGATGGATCATCTTCTGGAGTTGTCTAGTTCCCAGACTGTAGAAGGAACATGAATGACTAGCTTAGATGTACAAGGCAAACTTTCAATTGTCTAAAATTCAGAGACAGGCACTTACCCTGCCTGTCTATGCAGGAAAAAAAAATTAAACTGTATTAGGCAACAGTTCTAGAGACTCCGGACTTACCTGTCTGCTATTGTGACCTTGGCAGCGTTGACTGGCCTTAACTTTTTGCCTCGCCATACCCTGGGCTTTGTGACTTTAAACCATTTAATAGTACCATTTCTTTTACTCTGTAGTCTGTTCTACACTGGATAGTTCCTTTCATTATAATCCCTGATATATTTACCTGCCTGAAAATGTCCTCCCAGCAGGCACTTGCATTCCCCTCCAAATCGTTTGCTTTAAGCCTGCCATAAATTGGGGTATGCTCTCCTAGTGGAAGATTGCCTTCTCCTTGTCCAGATGCTTTTGCCTCCTGCTTCCCATGGAGCCACAGGGTAAGATCCTCTCTTGAAAAGATTTCTGTTTTTTCTGCTCCCAGAACCACCTGCCCAGCCAAACCCTGAGGCACATGCTGAGTTTTTCAGTAGATGAGTAGTTCTGTTCTAGCCCAAACTGCTCCAGCCTTACTCCATTTTTCTCCTGGGCATTGTGCTGCCTTTGTCTTTCTAGTCCTTGAGCTCTTCCGAGACATCACTAGTGTCAGACTGAAGTGCCTCTATCTCTACTGCTGCTTCTCCCTCAAGGAAGAACTATGTGAGATTTAAAAAAAGAAATTCCGAATACTTAGTCACTTGAATTTGCAGTTTGCAGGAGCTACTGTGACCGTTGTTTACTGTCTCTGAGTGTTGTTGTGCTTGTTTCTATTTGTGGTACTGCAAAAAAACATTACTCCCTATGGATTTCACAGTACTGCCCTCTTCTTTTTGGTGCTTGAGAGCTTGCTGCTGACCAGTCTCCCAGCCAGCACTTTGTACTCTTTTGAAAATTAAAAAAAAAAAAAACCCTCTAATTCTCTTGTTTTTTTGAACGCGTTTCTGACAGCAGTTCCAGACACTCCCGTTTCTGCACCTGAACAGCAGAAACTCTCCACTCTTTGGCTCCCAGATCAAATCAAATTGCTGATTATTTCATTGCCCTGATAAAAAAATTATTAATTGTGTTAGAAGTCTGTGAGAAGGAGAGGGGGAGAAAGAGAGAGAAAAAAGCTGTTCAGGACTGTAGCCTGGGCAAAGTGCCCACGATTAATGGGGTAGCAGTGACCAGCGGGTATTTGAAAATTCACCAGTGCCAACTGCCAGGAGCATTTTGCTGCCTGTGACAGCTGGTCATCGTTATTGGATGACTGCTTCTGTGTACATCTTAGATCTGTATCTTTGGATGTCTCTTACCAACTTGCTCTCAGTTTGTTTTGCAGGGAAGTACTGAAGCAATTAGGACGTGTTGGATGATTGTATGCATGAGCGAACAGTGTTGGGTGAAATACAAAAAATACAAGTTCTCTCCCTCACCAGCCCTAATTACCATATCTAAAGACAAGCCCAAAGCACTGTCCCAGAGATAGGCCCTCCCCAGTGCCCGATGAATTTGGCCTGGGGCTTTGCAACTCTACCCAACCACTTTGGTTATACTTTTTTCTCACTGCCACAGAACTCTTGGCTTCTTCAAAGAAAGTAACATCCCATTTTAATTGTGATACTCCTCTTTAAGAGAGTGAATCCAGTCTTCCAATATATCATATATGCTGCTGATATGTCTGATGGCCCACTGATCAAATCAGAGCACCTAGCCCTAAGGTTTCAAACTCAGAGGGCTTCTGCTGTGCTGTTCCCTCTAGTGAGGTCAAAAGAAGACCCCTGTGATACCCAACCTGAGGGAAAAGACCTCTAAGGGTCAAAATCTTACATAAATCTGCCAGAAGTCATCTGATGAGGGACTGTATTCTCCTTGGCAATGCAGTACTTCATGCAAGTAGGCCATTTGCATAGCAGAATCATAGAATCATAGAATCATAGAATCATAGAATGCCTAAGGTTGGAAGGGACCTCTAGAGGTCATCTAGTCCA